>PVKP010020589.1:0-40572 GCA_004027715.1 Plecturocebus donacophilus
ACATTATACCTATTTTAAAAGTGACCACATAACTGGAAGTAAATCACTCCCCAGCAATTGCATAGCATTTCACAGGTTTAAATAAAATATTGGTTGGCTGCTTATTTGTTATTTTCATCCCCTATTCTTTCCTGTCTCCATTGTTAAGCACAATTATTGGCATAAAAGAGGTTTTTAATACCCATTTTTAGACTGTATTTTAGCCTGGGCAATAAAACAAGAATCCCATTCTCTCTCCCTCTTTCTCTTCCTCTTTCTTTCTCTCTTTCATTCTTTTTTTATTCTTTCTTTTGCTGTTTCTTTCTTTCTCCTTTTTTCTTTTTCTAAAAAAAAAAAAAAAAAAAAAAAAAAAAAAAAAAAAAAATTTAAAAAATACTTTAAAAAAAAAAATATAAAAAAAAAAAAAAAAAACAAAAAAAAAAAACAAAAAAAACTTCAAATGTCCTTTATGCTAAAAACTCTTAATAAACTAGGTATCAGTGGAACATATCTCAAATAATAAAAGCAATTTATGATAAACTGACAGCCAGTATCATACTGAATGGGCAAAAACTGGAAGCATTTCCTTTGAAAACTGGCACTAGACAAGGGTGCACTCCCTCACCATTCCTATTTAACATAGTATTGGAAGTTCTAGACAGAACAATTAGGCAAGAAAAAAAAATAAAGGATATTCAATTAGGAAAAGAGAAAGTCAAATCATCTCTATTTGCAGACAACATGATTGTACATTTAGAAGATCCTAACATCTCAGCCCCAAATCTCCTTAAGATGATAAGCAACTTCAGCAAAGTCTCAGAATACAAAATCAATGTGCAAAAACCACAAGCATTCCTATACACCAATAACAGACTAGCAGAGAGCCCAATCATGAGTGAACTCCAATTCACAAATGCTACAAAGAGAATGAAATACATAAGAATACAACTAACAAAGGACATGAAGGACTTCTTCAAGGAGAACTACAAACAACTACTCAAGGAAATAAGAGAGGACACAAACAGATGGAAAAAAATTCCATGCTCATGGTTAGGAAGAATCAATATCATGAAAATGGTCATACTGCCCAAAGTAATTTACAGATTCAGTGCTATCCCCATCAAACTACCACTGATCTTCTTCGCAGAACTGGAAGAAAACACCCTAAACTTCATATGGAACCAAAAAAGAGCCTGCATAGCCAAGACAATCCTAAGCAAAAAGAACAAAGCCAGAGACATTATGCTATTTGACTTTAAACTATACTACAAGGCTACAGTAAACAAAACAGCACAGTACTGGTATCAAAACAGAGATGTAGATCAATGGAACAAATCTGAGGCCTTGGAAGTGACAGCACACATCTACAACCATTTGATCTTTGACATTCCTGACAAAAACAAGCCATGGGGAAAGGATTCCCTGTTTAATAAACGGTGTTGAGAAAACTGGCTAACCATGTGCAGAAAGCTGAAACTGGATCCCTTCCTTACACCTTATACAAATATCAATGCTAGATGGATTAAAGATTTAAACATAAGACCTAACACCATGAAAACTCTAGAAGAAAACCTAGGCAAAACCATTCAGGACATAGGCATAGGCATAGGCTATGCCTCCATAACTAAAACACCAAAAGCATTGGCAACAAAAGCCAAAATAGACAAATGGGATTTAATTAAACTTAAGAGCCTTTGCACAGCAAAATAAACTAATGATGGGGTGAACCGACAACCAACAGAATGGAAAAAAACGTTTTCAAGCTACCCATCTGACAAGAGCTAATATCCGGAATCTACAAAGAACTAAAACAGATTTACAAGAAAAAAACAAACAACCCCATCAAAAAGTGGACGAAAGGTATGAAAAGACATTTTTCAAAAGAAGACATTTATGTAGCCAACAAACATGAAAAATGCTAATCCATCACTGGCCATTAGAGAAATGCAAGTCAAAACCACATTGAGATACCATATCATGCCAGTTACAATGGTGAACATTAAAATATCTGGAGACAGGAAGATCCAAGATGGCCAAATAGCAACAGCTCTAGAGTGCAGTTCTCAGGAAGAACAATACAGCAGGTGAGTGATCACGGCATTTCCAAACGAGTTTTCATTGCCCACAGACCAGGAGATTCCCAGGCTGAAAAGCGCTATGAGTTTCCAGCATGGCTGTTTCAGCTGGCGCTGCAGGTTGGCACACAGAAACTCACACAAATCTGGGCAGCAGTTTCAGCTGGTGCCTGGAACACCTGGGAGACAGAGCTGCCCATTCAACTAAACAGGAGGGGGCTGAGACAGGGAGCTAGGTGATCTGGCTTGGCAGGTACCACACTCACAAAACAAGCAATCTGAAATGCTCTAGATTGAGAGTTTTGCAGCAAGCGCTTTGGGCCTGGGATGGTCTAGCTCAGTGGGGGGTGAGCGTTTGCCACTAATGAGGCAGTCCACCAATACTGAGGCAGTTCTAACTGTACCTCTATAAATAAAACCTCAAGGAATTTCACAGATCAGCTGGGCAGAGCCTGCAGCAGCTCAGCAGCACCTCTGCTGGCAGACTGCGACTATGCTAATTCCATGCTGGGCAGGGCATCTAGGAAAAAAGGCAGTAGCACATCAGGAACTTATAAATAAAGCCAGACCTTCCTAGGACAGAGCACATGGGAAAAGAGGCGGTTATGAGTTCTGCTGCAGTAGGCTTAAATATACCTGCCCAGCAGCTCTGAATGAAAAACAGAGCCCCCAGTACAGCACTTGAGCTCCTATAAGGGACAGACTGTCTCCTCAACAGCTCTCCCACTCCTGTATATCCAAAGAGACACCTCATAAAGGAGAGCTCAGGCTGACATCTGGTGGGCACCCTTCTGGGACGAAGATAACAGAAGAAGAAACTGGCAGCAACCCTTACTATTCTGCAGCCCCCACTAGTGATCCCCAAGCAAGCAGGGTCTGGAGTGGACCTCTAGCAGTCCTGCAGCAGAGGGGACTGACTATTAGGAGGAAAACTAAGAAACAGAAATAAACAGCTTCAACATCAACAGAAAGGACATCCACTCAGAGACCACATCCGAAAATCACCAACTACAAAGACCACAGGTAGATAAAGCCACAAAGATAGGAAGAAATCAGCACAAAAAGGATGAAAACACCAAAACCCAGAATGCCTCCCCTCCTCCAAGGGATCACAACTCCTCACCAGCAAGGGAACAAGGTTGGATGGAGAATGAATCTGATGAATTGACAGAAACAGGCTTCAGAAGGTGGGTAATAACAAACGCCTCTAGGCTAAAAGAACATGTGCTAACCAATGCAAAGAAACTAAGAACCTTGAAAAAAGGTTTGATGAGATGCTAACTACAATAAACAGCTTAGAGAAGAATATAAATGACTTGATGGAGCTGAAAAACAGCTTGAGAACTTTGTGAAGCATACACAAGTATCAATAGCCGAATTGACCAAGCAGAAGAAAGGATAATCAGAGATTGAAGACAAACTCAATGAAATAAAAGGAGAAGGCAAGATTAGGGGAAAAAGAGTGAAAAGAAATGAACAAATCCTCCAAGAAATGTGGGATTATGTGAAAAGATCTAATCTACATTTGATAGACATACCAGAATGTGATGGAGGAATGAATCCAAGCTGGAAAATACTCTTCAGGATATTATCCAGGAGAACTTCCCCAACCTAGCAAGCCAGGCCATCATTCAAGTCCAGGAAATACAGAGAACACCACAAAGACATTCTTCAAGAAGAGCAATGCCAAGGTACATGATCATCAGATTCACCAGGGTTGAAATGAAGGAAAAAGTGCTAAGGGGCAGCCAGAGAGAAAAGTTAGGTTACCCACAAAGGGAAGCCCATGAGACTCACAGCAGATCTCTCAGCAGAAACCCTACAAGCCAGAAGAGAGTGGGGGCCAATATTCAACATCCTTAAATAAAAGAACTTACAACCTAGAGTTTCATGTCCAGCCAACTAAGCTTCATAAGTGAGGAGAAATAAAATCCTTTATAAACAAGCGATTGCTGAGAGATTTTGTCACCACAAGGCCTGCCTTACAAGAGATCCTGAGAGAAGCACTTAACATGGACAGGAACAACCAGTACCAGCCACTCCAAAAATGTACCAAACGGTAAAGACCATCAACACAATGAGGAATATGCATCAACTAACAGGTAAACATCCAGCTAGCATCAAAATGGCAGGCTCAAATTCACACATAATAATATTAACACTAAATGTAAATGGGCTAAATGCCCCAATCAAAAGACACATACTGGCAAATTGGATAAAAAGTCAAGACCCATCAATGTGCTGTATTCAGGAAACCCATCTCACATGCAGGGAACCACATAGTCTAAAAATAAAGGGATGGAGGAAGATTTATCAAGCAAATGGAGAGCAAAAAAAAAAAATAAATAAATAAAAGCAGGGGTTACAATCCTAGTCTCTGATAAAATGTACTTTAAACCAACAAAGATCAAAAGAGATAAAGAAGGGCATTACATAATGGTAAAAGGATCAATGCAACAAGAAGAGCTAACTATCCTAAATATCTACACACCCAACACAAGAGCATCCAGTTACATAAAGCAAGTTCTTAATGACCTACAAAGGGACTTAGACTCCCACACAATAATAGTGGGAGACTTTAAAACTCCACTGTCAATATTAGACAGATCAATGAGTCAGAAAATTAACAAGGATATCCAGGACTTTAACTCAGATCTGGACCAAGCAGACCTAATAGACATCTACAGAAATCTCCACCCCAAAGCCACAGAATATACATTCTTCTCAGCACCACATTGCCCCTACTCTAAAATTGATCACATCATTGGAAGTAAATCACTCCTCAGCAAATGCGAAAGAATGGAGATCATAGCAAACAGTTTCTTGGACCAAAGGGCAATGAAGTGGAGCTCAGGATTAAGAAATTAACTCAGAATCACATGACTTCACAGAAACTGCACAACTAGCTCCTGAATGTCAACTGAATAAACAATGAAATGAAGGCAGAAATAAAGATGTTCTTTGAAATCAACGAGAATGAAGACACAATGTACCAGAATCCCTGGGACACATTTAAAGTGGTATCTAGAGGGAAATTTGTAGCACTAAATGCCCACATGAGAGTAAGGAAAGATCTAAAATCAACACCCTATTGTCAAAATTGAAAGAGCTAGAAAAGCAAGATCAAAAAAATTCAAAAGGCAGCAGAAGATAAGAAATAACTAAGTTCAGAGCAGAACTGAAGAGATAGAGATACAAAAATCCCTTTAAAATATCAATAAATCCAGGAGCTGGATTTTTGGAAAGATCAACAAAATAGACAGACAGCTAGCCAGATCAATAAACAAGAAAAGGGAGAAGAATCAAATAGATGCAATAAAAAAGATAAAGGAGATATCACTACTGATTCTGTAGAAATACAAACTACTATCAGAAATTACTACAAACAACTCTATGTACATAAACCAGTAAACCCAGAAGAAATGTACAAATTCCTGTATACTTGCACCCTCCCAAGCCTAAACCAGGAAGAAGTTGAAACCTTGAACAGACCAATAACAGGGGCTGAAGTTGAGGCAGCAATTAATAGCCTACCAACCAAAAAATGTCCAGGTCCAGATGAGTTCACAGCAGAATTCTACCAGATGTACAAAAAGGAACTGGTACCACTGCTTCTGAAACTATGTCAAACAATCAAAATAGAGGGAATCCTTCTTAAATCATTTTATGAGACCAACATCATCCTAATACCAAAAACCCAGCAGAGATTCGACATAAAAAGAAAACTTCAGGCCAATATCCATGATGAATCCAGCTGCAAAAATCCTCAATAAAATACTGGCAAACTGATTGCAACAGCCCATCAAAAAGCTTATCCATCACGATCAAGTAGTCTTCATCTCAGGAATGCAAGGCTGGTTCAACACACACATGTCTATAAACGTAATTCACCACATAAAAGAAACCAAAGACAAAAACCACATGATTATCTCACTCGATGCAGAGAAGGCCTTTGAAAAAATTCAACAGCCCTTTATGCTAAAAACTCTCAATAAACTCAGTATTGAAGAAACGTATCTCAAAATGATAAAAGCTATTTATAACAAATCCACAACCAATATTATCCTGAATGGGCAAAAACTGGAAGCATTCCCTTTGAACTCTGGCACTAGACAAGGATGCCCTCTCTCACCACTCCTATTCAATATAGTATTGGAAGTTCCAGTCAGAGCAATTAGGCAAGACAAAAATAAAAGGTATTCAATTAGGAAAAGAGAAAGTCAAATTGTCTCTATTTGCAGACAACATGATTGTATATTTAGAAGACCCCATCATCTCAGCCGAAAATCTCATGAAACTGATAAGCAAATTCAGCAAAGTCTCAGGATATAAAATCAATGTGCAGAAATCACAAGCATTTCTATAGACCAGTAACAGATGAACAGAGAGCCAAATCATGGTAAAGTCCCATTCACAATTGCTACAGAGAGAATAAAATACCTAGAAATACAACTAACAAAGGATGTAAAGGACCTCTTCAAGGAGAACTACAAACCACTGCTCAAGTATATAAGGGAAGACACAAACAGATGGAGAAACATTCCATGCTCATGGATAAGAGGAACCAATATCATAAAAATGGTCATATTCCCCAAAGTAGTTTATAGATTCAATGCTATCCCCATCAAGCTACCAATGACCTTCTTCACAGAACTGGAAAAAAACACCTTAAACTTCATATGGAACCAAAAAAGAGCCTGCAGAGCCAAGACAATCCTAAGTAAAAAGAACAGAGCTGGAGGCATCACACTACTTGACTTCAAACTATACTACAAGGCTACAGTAATCAAAACAGCATGGTACTGGTACCAAAACAGAGATATAGACCAATGGAAAAGAACAGAGGCCTTGGAGGCAACACCACACATCTACAACCATCAGTCTTTGACCAACCAGACAAAAACAAGCAATGGGGAAAGGATTTCCTGTGTAATAAATGGTGTTAGGAAAACTGGCTAGCCATATGCAGAAAGCTGAAACTGGACCTCTTCCTGACACCTTACACTAAAATTAACTCCAGATGGATTAAAAACTTAAACGTAAGACCTAACACCATAAAAACCCTAGAAGAAAACCTGGGCAAAACCATTCAGGACACAGGCATAGGCAAGGACTTCATGACTAAAACACCAAAAGCATTGACAACAAAAGCCAAAATAGACAAATGGGACCTAATTAAACTCCAGAGCTTCTGTACAGCAAAATATATGTGTATATATATATCATTAGTGTTAACTGGCCACCAACAGAATGGGAAAAAATTTTTGCAATCCACCCATTTGACAAAGGGCTAATATTCAGAATCTACAAAAAACTAAAACATATTTACAAAAAAAGAAAAAAAAACATCCAAAATGGGCAAAGAATATAAACAGACACTTCAAAAGAAGACATATATGAGATCAACGAACATATGAAAAAATGCTCACCATCACTGGTAATTAGAGAAATGCAAATCAAAACCACATTAAGATACCATTTCACACCAGTTAGAATGGTGATCATTAAAAAATCTGGAGACAACAGATGCTGGAGAGGATGTGGAGAAATAGGAACACTTTTACACTGTTGGTGGGTATGTAAATTAGTTCAACCATTGTGGAAGACAGTGTGATGCTTCCTCAAGGACTAAGAAATAGGAATTCCATTTGACCCAGAAATCCTATTACGGGGTATATACTCAAAGGATTATAAATCAATCTATTATAAAGACACATGCACACATATGTTCATTGTGGCACTGTTTACAACAGCAAAGACTTGAAACCAACTCAAATGCCCATCAAAGCTAGACTGGATAAAGAAAATGTGGCACATATACACCATGGAATACTTCGTTATCATAAAAAAGGATGAGTTTAAGTCCTTTGCAGGGACATGGATGAATCTGGAAACCATCATTCTTAGCAAACTGACACAAGAACAGAAAACCAAACACCACATGTTCTCACTCATAAGTGGATGTTGAACAATGATAACACATGGACACAGGAAGGGGAACATCACATACTGGGGTCTGTTGGGGGGTGGGGTGTTAGGGGCAGGATAGCAAGGGTTGAGGAGATTGGGGAAGGATAACATTAGGAGAAATATCTAATGCAGGTGATCAGGGGATGGAGGCAGGAAACCACCATGGCATGTGTACACCTATGTAACAATCCTGCACAATCTGCACATGTACCCCAGAACATAAAGTGAAATTTTTTTTAAAAAGTAATTCAATTGTTCTATCTTATATGATCTATTCAAAATGTGATTATCTACTCACTATTCTGGCTCTTCTTTGTGAAGATGATATGGTTTGGTTTCATGTCCTCACTCAATCTCATGTCGAATTGTAATCCCTATGTGTTGAGGGAGGGATCTGGTGGGAGGTGAGGGGATCATGGAGACAGTTTTCTGCAATCTGTTCTCATGACAGTGAGTGAGTTTTCACAAGAGCTGATGGTTTTAAAAGTGTTTGGCAGTTCCTCCTTCTCTCTCTTTCTCTTGCTGCCATGTACTAATGCACCTGCTTCACCTTTGCCTTCTTCCATGCTTGTAAGTTTCCTGAGATCTCTCCAGTCATGTGGAGCTGTGAGCCAATTAAACCTTTTTCCTTATAAATTACCTAGTCTCAGATCGTATATTTATAGCAGTGTGAAAATGTGCTAATACAGAAGGCAAGTACCAGAGGCCTCTAATCAGGCATCTTGAAGTCACCCAAAAGATGAACTTTAAATGTTAAATAGTATTGCCATGGTCTAAAGAAGAAAAACACCCACTATCCCCCTGTAGAAAAATAAACATATTTTACAGGAAATGCAAAGCAAAACAAATCATAAAGCTAAGATACTTTTGTTTATTTGAATCAAAAATTGACATAATAGTCAATAAATTTTCTTTCAATATTCACTCATTTGCTTTTTCGGGATATTTATTTAGATTTTGTTTACTTGCTTCTTTTAGATATTTAGGGTTCCCCCATGAGAAATAACAAAATGCCATATTATGTAGGCATAATTTTCCCATCATTTATTTCCCCCGATGTTTTAATATCTCCTTTAAGTATTAGTCCATTTTCACACTGCTGATAAAGACATACCTGAGACTGGGTAATTTACAAAAAAAGAGTTTAAATGGACTTACAGTTCCACATGGCTAGTGAGGCCTCACAATCATGGCAGGAGGTGAAAGGCACATCTCACATAGCGACTGACAAGAGAAAAAAGCTTCTGGTGAGACGTATTCACTATCACAAGAACAGCATGGGAAAGACCTGCTCCCATGGTCCAAATGTGATCAAGGGGGGCAGGTCTTTCCCGTGCTGTTCTTGTAATAGGGATTATGAGTTAGAATTCAAGATGAGATTTGGGTGACACAGCCAAACCATATCACTTTATGAATATGATTTTCCATTTCTGTCCTATTAGCAAAAATAATTCCAGAGGAGTAACTTTAATGCTATATAGATTTTGGAATAGTAGCTCAAATTCCATATGGAACTCAGAAACCCAGTTTTCATATCCAGGTGACCAATCACAGAGCAACTTTCAAGAAAGGATCTTTTCTCGTGTTCCTATACTCAGACCTGGCATTGTGTGCGAAATAGAGGATGTAATAAGGGGAGTTAAATCTTGTGACATATATAGGAGAGCATTGACCATTCTCAGGCTTATTCATCCAATTGGTAACAAATGAAAAAAAAATCTCTGGAATCTTAATTTCAGCAATGAAAAGAGTTAGACGCTTTATCCAACATATTTTTCCAACTAATGCTCTAAAACATGTTTAAAAATATTATATTGACAAGAAAATAATGACAATAGCTTTTAAACGAATGACACAATCCCATGGGTAATTTCCTCTACATAGCTCAGAGATGTGAATTAATGAGTCATATATCATTGCAGGAAGTAATTTCCCTCAATGAGTTCTGCCTGCTGGAATCTCAATTCATTACAGATTAAGTAAAAGCTTTTATTTAAAATAAGACTCTTAAGCTGGACCTGAGCAAAACCCAAAACCTGAGGGGGTCAGCTATGAATATATTTAGAACTTTCCACTTTCTGGAAGCACTTGTGATAGAAATGTTTCTCTTTTGTGCACAGTAACTTGGTAAAATATTCCAATGACACAAGTGACTTCCAACAAGTCTGTTCATGTTCATGTCTCTTTAAAAAGGTTTAGCATTTTTCTGATGGGTCGCCATCATGTAGATGTCTTAACAATATTCCCTCTCATTTTATCTCTATCTTTTCTTCAGGGTGGCACAAATATATGAATGTTAAGGCTCCAGTTAAACAAGGAGACTTAGCAAACCAAATGTCAGTCCCTGGAAATTTGAAATGGAAAGTTAAATGCTGCCCCAATCCAGAGAGCCATTTGTTTTTTTTGGATTATTTTAAAAATATTTTAAAAGAATTCACACAGAAAAACTTGCCTTTATAACATCATTTAGAAGTAATAATATAAATCTCTCCCCTCAAGTTAAAACAGAAATCAAGCAGATTACTACTGCTCACATTTCTTTTCCTAACAGCTTTCTTTGCTTGGCTTGGTATTCCTTCTAAGGAGTGAACAAATAGCTACTATGAAGGACTTAAGATTCAGAAAGGATGAATGATTTATAGAAAGTTAAAAACTGGACCTCGTGGAATCAAGATTCTAAAATAATTCTTCTAATGTTCCTTTTTTACACGAGGCTCAAATGTATAATTAGCTTTATGTTGAATCTTGTCATGTGTGTTATTCTTGACTCTTCACATAAAACATGTGTTAGTTTTCCAGTGCTGCTATAACAAAATGCCTCAAACTGGGAAGCTTAAAACAACAGACATTTATCATCTTACACTTTTGGAGGCTGGAAGTCTGAAATTAAATTGTTGGCAGGGCCATGCTTCCTTTGAAAGCCTATAGGGAAGAATTCTCTTCACCTCTTCCTAGCACTAGCAAAGGCCATCAATCCTAGCATCCATTGACTTGGCAGTTGCATCTCTGCATTCGTCATCACATGGAATTCTCCCCATGTTACTATCTTTACATAGCTGTCTTCTTAAAACAACACCAGCCATATTGGATTAAGGTCCACCCAGATGATCTCATTTTGACCAAATCTGCAAATACTCTATTTCCAATTAAAGTCATATTCATAAGAGTTAGTGATTAGGATTTCAACATATCTTTTTCCGTGGACACAATTCAATCCACAACAAACAAGTCCTTTATAGACAAGGAAGGTGTTCTTGGTCCTCTTCAGGATCACCTGGATCTTCCAACATACTGCTGATCACATTCATATTTGATGTTTGGTATAAAATATTGATTTTGTAGAATATTAAACGTAAAAAGACTCATAGATGAGAAAACTTCTTTAGATAGATGAATAACAAGTTTGGGACATACTCACATACATTAAGACTCACCCATTAATGGGAGAATAAGACTCCTGTACAAAGAGTAAGGCAATCTGGGCTTTCCTATCTGTGGGACAACTTAACTAATTTGAAGACCTTGTAACAATGTTTCTTTATACGTCATAAGAGATATCTCTTCTGCCTATTCTACTTGAATACTTTTTTACAAAAATATAATAGATATGAAAAATGTTTAATGCCATACAAATTCCTAGGTATCAGTATTAACCTAATCCTATATTGCCATAGCACTCACTGTTGTCTTGGAAAAACTATGAAGGCATAGCAGATGGTTTGTGTTCTTTCCAGATTCACTAGATTTTTTTTTTCTTCTGGGCCTCTAAACCATATTTCAGCTTCAGTGAGCTTTGCACTTAAAGGGTTTCCACCCAGGACTTTCTTCAGAGTATGCCCTTGGGTACTAGAGGCACTTTACTTTTATGAACATCCAGAAAGTCCTGGGGGTTATACCATGCCCTGTGTTCTACAGAAGCTCACAGCCAATAAATACTTGGTTACAGAATACAAAAGCCCAGCTTTCTTTTATCAATGTGAGTGAACTGAAAAATTTAAACCCTAGAGCTTCTCATGTGATCAGACTGAGGATGGAGCTTCAGTTGAAATTGAGTCTTAGTTTGGTTCTTTTCATAAATGTACTTTTTACCATTCACTTACTAGTTCCATTTGGAGCATTTCCTTAACAAAACACTTGAATATGTACTCTAACTCTGGTGGCTCCTTTAGACAATACGACCTATGATAGTTGGTACCTTTTTTTTTTTTGAGGCACAGGCTCACTGTGTCACCCAGGCTGGATGGAGAACAGTGGTATGATTATGGCTCACTGCAGCCTTAATTTCCCAGGCTCAAGCAATCCTCCCACCTCATCCATCTAGCCATGTTATTCAAGAGGACACAAAAGATACTCCCCTGCTAAAATAATAAGAAGCATGCTGGAGAAGAATGCATTGACACTGGTAAGCAGTGCAGCTATAGATACTATTTTAAAGCCAGAGGAGATGCTGTTAAAAAATTGGGTTTCCTAGTTTCACTGGGGTAGATAGGATTCTACAATGGCAGAAGCCAGATGTTAGAACATAAATGTCAGAGGTACGGTGGGCATAATTAGCACACACATTCAGTGGGCCTTGATTTGTGGAGCTAGTTGACAAATCACCTATTCTTCAGTTCAAAAAAGATGGGCAGTTGACTATCTGACAAGAAACTGCCATATATATAGAATAAAATATTTTTAAATTATATATGCAATAAAATATTTTCATATATAACATAAATTTTACATATTAATAATAAAAGATAAATAATAGATTAACAGAAGGTTTCTGTCAGATGTGCCAATAAAATACATTATACCTTGCCTGGTTTCCAGATCTGAGCTAATTCTCAGACACAGAACAAAGCATTTGAAAGAGAGGTGAATACATCTTGAGAAACAAACAAACAAACAAATAAAACCTGTAGTAGCTTAGCAATTGCAATGGCAGTGATTCTTTCTAAAAGTCGATGTTCCTTGAATTGCCAGATTAACTGTACATAAGAGGAAGCAGGATACTTAGAGCTCTACAGAGCCAGTTAGATACAAAGGCTAGCCTGAAACAAGGAGAAATAAAATTTTATATAGCTCAGTAGTGGTGCCAACTTTGCTGGAAAATGATGCCCAAATATGTGATCAAACATTCTTCTGGATATTTCTGCCAGGATGATTTTGAATGAGATTAATATTTAAACTGGTAGTCACTGAGTAAAGCACATTGCTTTTCATGATGTCGGTAAGTTTCATCCAATCAGTTTAGGCTTGAATAGAAGAAAAAACTGACCCCTGGAGCAAGAAGAAATTCAGTTGGCAGCTGGCTTTCACACCTGAGCTGCAACACTGGCTATTCCTGGGTCTCCAGCCTGCTGGCTCACATTGCAGATTTTGGACATCCTATTCCTATCCTATTTCTCCTCTTTCTTTGGGGAATCCTAATACAAGCTCCTTCCAATAAAGTGAAGTATATAGGGTTCATGTAACAAGCAGAATACAGGCATAGGTCAGTGTCATAGGTTGTTATTAGATGTCTACTTGCAATTCTGGAAATCTGAAATTATTCAAGAGATGCTTTATTATAACTGAGTTTGTAAGACAGGTTTAGACACTAGGATAAAAACAAAATGCTTTTAGGGACCCCTGATAAAGTAAGGGCACCTGAAGGTCATGTAACTAATGGATACCTGGCTTAGACTATAGCGCAGTAATCACTTCTTTGCTTCCCAAACACATAATTTTAATGGACATAATTAAAACTTGGCACAAAACTCACATTGGTTCTTTGACATGTTGAAGAAAGAGCTGTTGTTGTAGGAAAGGTGAAAGCCTACCAAAATATGTCTTGACCATATTAAATTGAAGGCAACTGAATTAGAAAGGCAGAGATGAGTGCAATCTTAAAGGACCTGGATAACACAGGAATGGTGGTCCTCATTATTTCTCTCTTTAATTCACCTGTATGACTCCTCAAAAATCCAGATGAGTCATAATTGACATTATTGGATTTCTGTAAACTGAACTAATTAATAGCTTCAAATGCAGCTCTATGCCATCTACACACACACACACACACACACACACACACACACACACACACACAATGATCAACTGTATTAATAACCTTAGACTTACTGAACAGAACTATGAAGTGCTTCGGGTGCACTGATAAGACATGTATACACCAGATGGTAGGAGATAAACTGGACAACTCTTTAGGGTTCTGACACATTGGAAAGGTTTGGAGTTTTTATTTTAATTTTTTTTTAGAGATAGGGGTCTCACTATGTTGTTCACATTGGCCTTGAACTCTTTACTGTGCTCAAACAATATTTTTACCTCAACCTCCTTAGTAGCTTGGATTACAGGCATACACAACCACGTGTCCAGCTCAGAAAAGTGTTTAAGGCTCAAGTGGTTTGGAGCATTGATGAGATAGCACTCCAAATTAAGTGACAAGTGATTGTTCTCTTGATAGCGAGTGAATCTCTTTATCACAAGAAAAGGAATACAGAAGTTGTTAGACCAATTCAAGTTTAAATACTGCACTTGGAAACACTGCAATGTTTCATTTACACAGTGATGCTGCCAGCTGCCAGCTGTGCATGAGGGCCAGAGGAAGAAAGGGATTTGCATTAGGTATAGGCTGTGATAGAAGCAGCCTTATTTCCTGGACTATATGACCCAGTGGATATTACAGTAATTGATCTTCATTGGGTAAAGTTACTGTGTAGATCTCCTGAAAGACCCAATAAGAAAAGCAGAACCCTAGAGTTCAGGAAAAAAAGCCATATCTTCCATAGAAGATAATTATTAAACATTTAAATAGTGGCTCTTGAGGACCTACTGGGCTGTGGTAGAGACCAAATAACTGATAAAGCAAGTGATATGGTTTGGCTTTGTGTCCCCATCAAATGTTTTATTTCTAATCCCATAATCCCCATGTGTCATAGGAGGGACCCGGTAGGAGGTAACTGAATCATGGGGGTGGTTTTCTCCATACTATTCCCCTGATAGTGAGTGAGTTCTCATGAGATTTGATGGTTTTATAAGCATCTGGTGTTTCCCCTACTGGTACTCATTCTCTCTCCTGCTGCCCTGTGAAGAGGTGCCATCCACAATAGTTGTTAAGTGTCCTGAGGACTTCCCAGCTATGTGGAACTGTGAGTCAATGAAACTTCTTTTCTTTATAAAATACCCAGCCTCAGTTATTTCCTCATAGCAGTGTGAGAATGCACTAATACATCAAGTAAATATAACCAGTGTTGTCCATGACGAACTGAGAGCTCTCATTCCCACAATCATAAGATCAAGCAGGGCTGATAATAGTTTATTTTATAGTTAAAGCAGTACAGCAAGCATCAGCATTAGTAAGTTACATGAAAAAGGGGACCAATGTTATTGCTCCCTAACCTCCCCATCCCTGCTATCCCTCCCCTAGCCCCCCACCCCCAACAGACTCCAGTGTGTGATGTTCCCTTCCCTGTGTCCATGTGTTCTCACCATTCAACACCTGCCTAGGAGTGAGAACATGCGGTGTTTGGTTTTCTGTTCTTGTGTCAGTTTGCTGAGAATGATGGTTTCCAGATTCATCATGTCCCTACAAAGGATATGGACTCATCTTTTTTTATGGCTGCATAGTATTCAATGGTGTATATGTACCACATTTTCTTTGTCTAGTCTATCATTGATGGACACTTGGGTTAGTTCCAGGTCTTTGCTATTGTAAACAGGCCACAATGAACATACATGTGCATGCGTCTATAATAGAACGATTTATAATCCTTTGGAGGCAGCAAACCACCATGGCATGTGTGTACCTATGCAAAAATCCTGCAAGATCAGCACATGTACCCCAGAACTTAAATTAAAAAAGAAAAAGGGGACCAGATTCCCATGCGACCCACCATTGTTGCACCAGTGCTGCTGCTATAAACTTTCATGGCTCCTGAAAGATTCTGCATGACAATCTGAAAGAAGAGGAAAAATACACCCAGGCCTTTGTTCATTAATGGGCTATCTGTGTAAATTATTCTAAGGCAACAGTAATAGATTAATGGTGCACTACGTCTTGCTTATGAGTATCCTTGAAAGACAGTGAAGAGGACAAATCCCTCCAGTAGGTAAAGCCTAAGGTATTACACTTTGCATGTGGGAAAAAGGAAAGAGCCCCAGGGAATTCCAGAGAGTAGCAAATGACTGGATTATTTTTTCAGAGGCCTTCAAGGACTATGATTAGAAAATCAATAGGAAAAAGTCTCTGGAAAACAAGTATATGGATGATATATGGGGAAAACACAAAGTATAAGGATCTTTGTATCACATTTTAATTTGTCCCAGAAATAATGCATTTCAGAAGAGGAATATGGACAGACATATAGAAATATGGACAGATGTATCATATGGAACTTGCATACCTATATCCCAGTTACATTCTTTGTAAAGGTCTAGAAGACACTTCCTTCATTTTGAAGGTTTATAAATATATCGATAAGAGGAATACACTGAAACTTGAAACACTGTATTTTCTCTTCTTTGTAGGCTTGGTATGACCAGGGTAATTTCTCCAATTAGATAAACTTTCTCATTTTACTAGTAATGACACAGGGCAGGTGAATCCCCAAATTGGGCTTAACCCAGGATACTTCTTGGCTTCACCCAGGAAAGAATTCAAGGGCGAGTTGGTGGTATTAAAACAGCAACTTTTATGGAAGGAGCTTGTGCACAGCAGCAGCAGAACTACCGCTCCTTGTCGAGTAGGGCAACCCCATAGGTGTTTGCTCAGAGCAGCAGCTTAGTTCTGCAGTCATATTTCTACAAACTTTTAATTATAAATAAAGTAATGGATTATGCACAAATTTATAGAACAAGTTAGTAACTTCTGGGTCATTGAGTCATTGCCATGGAAAAGGGTAGTAAGTTCCAGGTGTTGCCAGGGCAATGGCAAACTGACATACTGCACTGCTGGGTGTGTCTTATGGAGAGATGCTTTCACCACTTCCCTGTTTTCTCTAGTCCTGAATCTGGTCCAGTGTCTGAAACTCCAGAGTCAAGTCCCATCTTCTACCTCAGTAGAGGGTATTCTAGAGCACCAGAGGCAAAGTGGCACAGATAAAATGGACACAGTTATTATGTTAAAAAGGCAGCAAAGAAGCATAGATAATCAAGGTTGTTTTAAACTTCAGAGACCTGTGGCTATGGTTATTTGAAAACAATTTTCTTAGGAATTATATAGATAGGAAACCAATGAGAATATGTTTCTTAAATCTATGTAATAGAAATATTATAGGTCTAGTGGCCCTAATCCTAATTTAAGTCATCACAATTGAAAGTCATGATATCTCTCCTAGTTTTCAGACTCAAGCTAATTGATATATACATCACCTTCCTTACTTATATTTATAAGACATCTAAAATTTACTCTCTTGGTTATTTTGAAATGTACATTTTGATTGACTCTAGTCACCCTGCTGTGCAATAGATCTCAAAATCTATTTTCTTTTCTATCTGAATCTTTGTATCCATTGACTGACAATTTCCTATTCCCTACCTCCCTATCCCTCCAACCTCTAGTAACCATCATTATACTCTGTTTCTCTATAAGTTAAACTTTATTAGATTTTATATATACATGAAGTCATGCAGTATGTGTCTTTCTGTGCTTGGCTTATTTCACTTAGCATAATGTCCTCTGATTCATTCATGTTGTCACAAATGACAGGATTTACCCCTTCTTAAGGTTGAGCAGTATTTTATTGTGTGTGTATATCTATATATCACATTTTTAATCTGTTAATCTGTGAATGAACAGTTAGGTTGACTCTATATCTGGGCTATTGTGAACAATGCTACAGAGAACATGGGAGTGCAGATACACTTCTGAAATACTGATTTCAGTTCCTTTGGATATATACCCAGAAGTGGGATTCATGGATAATACATTAGTTCTATTTTTAGTTTTTCGAAGAACCTCCATACAGTTTTCACGATGGTTGTATTCACTTTCTTTCCCACCAAGAACAAAGCATAAGAATTTCTTTTTCTCTGCATTCTCTTCAACACTATCTTTCATCCTTTTGCTAAAAGTCATCCTAGCATGTGAAGCGATATCTTATTGTGGTTTTAATTTGCATTTTTCTAATGATTAGTAATGCTAAACATTTTTAAAAAAATGTACCTGTTGGCCATTTGTATATCTTCTTTTGAGAAATACATACTCAGGTCTTTTGCCCATTTTTAAAGTCAGGTTGTTTTCTTACTATTGAGTTGTTTGAGTTCCTTATATATTTTGGCTGTTAACCCCTTATGAGATGTAAAGTTTGCAAATATTTGCTGCTATTCTGGGTGTCATCTCTTCGCTTTCTTAATTCTTCCCTTTGCTGTACAGAAGCTTTTCAGTTGGATGTTATCCCATTTGTCTGTTTTTGCTTTTGTTGTCTATGGTTTTGGGGTTATATCCTAAATGTTATTGCACAGACCAAAGTCATGAAGATTTTCCCATGTTTTTTTTTTTCTAGTAGTTTTACCAGTTTCAAGTATTGTATTTAAATCTTTAATCTATTTTGACTTTTTTTTGTAGATGGTGTAAAATAAGGGTCTAATTTTATTCTGCATGTGGATATCCAGTTTTTCCAACACCATTTATTAAAGAAACTGTCTTTTTCCCATTGTGTGTTTTTGGTACCTTTGTCAAAAATCAATTGATTATAAAGGTATGGATTTATTTGTGGGTTTTGTATTCTGTTTCATTGGTCAGTGTACCTGTTTCTGTGCCTGTACCATGCTGTAGTGATTATGATTGCTTTCTAATATTTGTTTGAAACTAAGGAATGTGATGTCACCAGCTTTGCTCTTTTTGCCTAAGGCTGTTTTGACTATTGAAGTTGTATGCAGTTCCATATGAATTTAAGTATAGCTTTTTTATTTTTGTGCAAAATGACATTCAAATTTTAGTATGGATTACATTGAATCTGTAGGCCACTTTGGATGGTAATAATTTTTTCACAATATTATTTTTTCTAATCCATTGACACAGTATATCTTTCCATTAACTTGTGTTTTCTTTAATTTCTTTCATTAATGTTTAATGGTTTTCAATATATAGGTCTTTTATCGTGGTGGTTAAATAGATGCCCAAGTATTAATTTTGTTGCTGTTGTAAATTGAATTGTTTTCTTAATTTTCCTTTTGGGTAGTTTGTATTTACTATACAGAATGCTGCTGATTTTTGTATGTTGATTTTGTGTTCTGTAACTTTGCTGAATTTATCAGTTCTAATAGTTTGTGTGGTGTGTGTGTGTGTGTGTGCATGTGTGTGTGTGTAGCCTTCGTGTTTTTCTCTATATAAGTTTATGTTGTCAGCAAATAGAAACAACTTCATACCAGTATATACTTTAAATCTTCCTTTGTATCTTTCCCAAAGGGAACCATGACACTACTCCAGTGACTGTGTACTGTACAAAAGGGAATACCCAGACATGTTTGCTATTATAGACACTGGTTCTGAAATAACATTAATTTTTCATACCCCAAAATGCCACCATAGATGACCCAGGTAGTGACTATGGTGGCCTTAGTTCACATCCCATTTACAGTCAGCTAAATTGTTTTACACACCAATCCTGTGGCTATTTCCCTAATTCCTGAATGCATGATTAGAATAGATATACTTGACAATTGGTGGCTTTAAAATGCTTGGCTTTTAAACATTTCCCTCTAGGTTCCAACTTGTCCACCCACAACAGTAGTTCAGGCAGAATGAGTAGTGAGTAATTCTTTCTCTGACATTGTGAAATTCCCTTCCAGACATTCAATTCCTTGGCTCCTCCCACCCTATTCCTTTATGTCCATAATACTTGTGATGGCTGTTTCTTACACAGAAACTCAACTGATACAATCAGTAAAGATATAGAAGATGGAAAAGTAACAAGCTTGACCTAATTTGTACATATTTGTATGTGCATATGTGTGTGTAACAATGTATAATGCCAACTGTACTCCTTAATGACAAACTTCACATAATGTGGTCATCTCAACAGATGGAGCCAACACTTTTGGCAAAATGCAGCATGTTTTAATGATAAAATTCTTAGCAAACTAATAATAGAACTTCCCTATCTAATTAGATATTTTTAAAATAATGGATAGTAATAAAATAACGAAAATTTTGTATCTATAATTGAGAACAAGAAAAATATAGAAATTTGATTTCAATTATTCTATTTAATATTTTGCTAAATATCCACCCAGTGAAATAAGGCAGGGAAAACAAAATGAGAATGGGAAAATTAGAAATAAAATAGTTATTACTTACAGAATCAATAATTGTGTATTGCTAAATCCAAAAGAATCCATAAACAAATTAAAAATGAATAAGTGATGTTAATAAGATGTCAGAGCACAGGCTAATAAAAATCCATTTTACTTTTTTTAAAACTATTTTTTATTTAACTTTAAGTGCCAGGATATGTGTGCAGATGTGCAGGTTTGTTACCTAGGCAAACGTGTGCCATGGTGATTTGCTCCACCTATCAACCCATCACCTAGGTATTAAGCAGGTATTAAGCCGCCCCACACAAATCAGCTATTTGTCCTGATGCTCTCCCTCTCCTCACACTTCCCCTTGACAAACAGGCCCTGGTGTGTGCTTGTTCCCTCCCTGTGTCCATGTATTCTCATTGTTCAGCTCTCATTTAAGAGTGAAAATATGCGGTGCTTGATTTTTTATTCCTATGTTAGTTTGCTGAGGATGATAGCTTCTAGCTTACAAAAAATGATAAACACACATGTATAATACCACAAAAACATAATAATGGAATAAGTCTAGAAAATAAAATATGTGCATGATTTCTACTCTGTTGAATTACAGATCTTCACTGAAAGTAATTAATGAAGACTGCAATAAAAATAGGGGTATCTCCTGTTTGAGGATTGGAAGATTCAATAGTGTAAAAATGCCAATTATCCCAAACTCAATCTGAATCAAAACTATGTATAATAGTTTTGTATACCCCATAGTTCTGCATATGCCATAATATAATCTTTACATATTAAAAAAATTTTAAAAAGTAACTATAAAAATGAGACAAAAATTTTCTTATATCAAACTAAGTATAAAATTCATATGGAAGTGCAAATATACAAGAACAGTTAAGGTAATCTTGACAAAGAAAGCCAGAGTACTTATACTACCAAATAGAAAAGCCCATCTTAGGGAGTACATGAGATAATACTCTACTGACACAAAGATAGACAACTGAGCAGAAAACAGAATATGATCCAGTAACACTTCTGCAGAATTGCAGTTAAACAACTTATAAAAGAATTGAGACTTCAGAGAGGAAAGGATGCTCTTTTTCTTTAACTAACGCATGGTGCTGCTTCAATAGATAGACCAATGGAATATGGAAAAACTGTGTTTCATCTGTCCTTCACACCATTCACAAACATTAGCCTTTTAGAGGAAAATAGAGGAGAATGTCTTGATGATATCAATGTGGGCCAACCTATGAAAAAACAGACCTTGCTATCCAAATAAGAAAAAAATGGCAAATTTAAGAAATCCTCTTGGCCAGGCACAGTGGCTCACACCTGTAATCCCAGCACTTTGGGAGGCCAAGGCGGGTGGAGCACTTGAGGTCGGGAGTTTCAGACCAGGCTGACCAACATGGAGAAACCACGTCTCTACTAAACATACAACATTAGCTGGGCATGGTGCTCATCCCTGTAATCCCAACTACTGGGGAGACGGAGGCAGGAGAATCGCTTGAACTTAGGAGGTGGAGGTTGTGGTGAGCCAAGATCACACCATTTTCACCCTAGCTTGGGCAACAAGAGCAAAACTCCAACTCAAAAAAAGAAAAAGAAATCCTGTTTAACAAAATGTACCACTAAGAGAGTGAAAGTTCAATCTGGAAAGACAAAGGATACATTTATAATATCTATACCTGGTGGTAAAGGATTTGTATTCATTATATATATATAATATAAACATTCATGCACACATATATACATATATGTATACACACACTTGCATATATATGTAGAGAAACAAATATATACATACATAAATTTACAAATCAATAAAAAATGAGAAAAAAGTTAAAGATTGGGCAAAAAACGCTAGCAGGCATGCCACAAAAGGCTCATTTTAATAACAAATCTATGAAAAGATGCAACGTTAGTAATTAGTAGTAAATATAAATTAAAAATATAAGAAATATGACTTTACTTCCATCAAAATAAGAAAAATGATAAAGCTAAAAATATCAAGTGTTCTACCAGCTGTAAAGCCCCCAGAACTCTCATGTACTATGAGTGAGAATGTAAATTGGTTCATTCACATCAGAAACCATTTTTGTCATTATCTAACAAAGTTAGATGTATACACATATGAGTATACACATACATATATATTTTAGACACATTCTATTCTTAACTATGTTATTCAAAATAATGCATATATGTATAAATTATGAGATATGTACTAGAATGTTCACATCATCATTACTTGTAAAGGCCAAGAACTGGAAACAACCCCAAAGCTAATCAACAGTTGAATGCATGATGGTGAAATACTTTAAAGCAAGGAGAATGAACAGTCTATAATTATATACAATATTGATAAATTGCATGCACAAGCTGTTGAACAAAAGAAACCAAACTATGTCCTATAGTTTGTACAAAAAGATTACACTCATATAAAGTTCGAAAGAAGTCAAAACTAATCCAGAAGTGAGAGTAATATTTATCTAAGTGGACCCAGGTGCTGGAAGTAAACACAAGGAGAGTATCTTGGTGCCAGTAATGGTCTGTTCCTTGATCAGGGTGGCACATTCCTTTTGTGAAAATCCATGAGCTTTGCACTTATGCATGCATATAGTTTTCTGAACCTGCATTACATGTCTAATTTTTATGCCATAGAGTGCATGTGCCTAAAAACAAAAGCTAGCTTGCCTCTAAGAGGTAGAATTAATCTTTGGTGAGGTAAACCCAGTGCATTCTGCATTATGTTACTCAGCTTTCCTTGAACACAAAACTACAGCATGACAAGATAGTGCAGTCTGTTATTGTGAAGCTGATAAAGTAAATATGGTTCTTCCTCTTACAGGATGAGCCTTTATGATGACACCAAATCTATCCAGAGTCAAACGTTTAAGTGGCTGTGGAGCAACATTCTTAGATCTTTTTGTCTCCCATAGTAAAAAAATCAGAATAACAAAATGCATCTCAGTATTTTCCTCTACGGTATTTTACAAGGAGGAGCTAAATCTGCCATCTGCTTTTCTTTTGTTCTGAGCTAGATCATATTCATGTATCTTTTGGTTATTGTTCTTATTTATGCTTTGCAAAACAGATGAACTTACAGATGAGAAAGAAGGGCTATTATTCCCTTAGAAGGGGGAAAAGCAAAATCCATTTAGAAATATTTCTTGAATAGTGGTTTCTGACTGATGAATTCTGCATGCAGTAAGCAGTGACACCCCAGCTCTCATGACCAGAGGGGAAAGCTGCCATCCTCCCTTTCTGGCTCAACTGAACAGGGGTTCTGGCTGCCAGGGAATGAAAAGTCATCTCATTTAAAAATTATACTCTTTCATGAAAAACCAAATGGAAGTTTAAATCAGAGTAAAATGCAGCACCCTAGGAACTATCTCCAGTAATTTGGCATTGTTATATACACTCATACAATGAGATTGAAAGCACTTTGCTATGAAAATGTGGAAACCTGGGGTCTCAGCCCAGTGCCGTCACAAATTTGTCACTTGACCTTGCTGTTTACCCTAATGGGGCCTCAGTTTCCATATCTGAAACTAACCAAAATTTAGATTAAGAGATCTCTGTCTAGGGAAAATGTGGCACATATACACCATGGAATATTATGCAGCCATCAAAAACGATGAGTTTGTGTCCTTTGTAGGGACGTGGATGAAACTGGAAACCATCATTCTCAGCAAACTGACACAAGAACACAAAATCAAACACTGCATGTTCTCACTCATAGGCGGGTGTTGAACAATGAGAACACGTGGACACAGGGAGGGGAGCACTATACACTGGGGTATGTTGGGGGAAAATAGGGGAGGGACAGTGGGGGGAGGAGGGACAGTGGGGGGTGGGGAGGTGTGGGGAGATAGCATGGGGAGAAACACCAGATATAGGTGAAGGGGAGGAAGGCAACAAATTACACTGCCACGTGTGTACCTATGCAACAATTTTGTATGTTCTTCACATGTACCCCAAAACCTAAAATGCAATAAAAAAAAATTGATATTAAAACTAAAAAAAAATAAAAAAACAAACAAAAAAAAGAGATCTCTGTCTAATCTTCCTTTAACAATCTTGAATAAGGGAAACATACTTTTACAGCAACATGTATATTATTAAATGATTTCCATGTGAGAGGATAATTAAGCTAGTAATATTAAGCTACTCCTTTATGTTCCAGATGTCTGATAGGCATTTAACACAAGAGTAGTATTATCATTGCCATAACCTGTTCCAGGGTTTTCTGTCTAGCATTTAATGATGATGGACATCTTTGAAAATATGAAAAAGTCATATGTTTTGCACATTACTCTGTATTGTTTCACAGATTGGCATATTTTTCTCATTAGCATTACATTGGCTGTAGAAAAGGACTCCATGGTTTTTAGACACATTCAGGCAAATGTGTGCTCATATTTAATGAGCACCCCTTGTCCTCCTTCCTTGTTTTCTGGTATCACTAACTAGTGCATTGACCGTGGACAAATCACTCCATTTTTCTCTATGTTGTTTTCCCGTTTCACATATTAATAGATTTTGTTTAGATCAATGTTTTCCAAAGTATGTTTGGCAAAATGCATCCGTCCCCAAAATAGTTCTATGATCAAACAAATCTCGGAAGATAACATATTTAATATTGCCTATATTTGCACTTGGAAGGTAACCATTAATATTCTAAAGGCCCTAAAGAGTTCTGTGATGCAGAAACCTGCTTTACTTTATTTCAGAGTTTAACTCAGGTTAATTTATTGAGGGAATTCTTTATCCTTTATTATTATCATCAATAATGATCCCTCAGATGAAATGATCTAACAGACTTTGGGATCCTTCAAACTTGATAATCTCTGATACAGTTTGGCTGTGTCCCTTCCCAAATCTCTGATTTGTAGTTCCCATAATTCCCACTTTTTGTAGGAGGGACCAGGTGGAAATTATTGAATCATGAGAGCAGTTGCCCCCATCCTGGTCTCCTGATAGTGAGTTAGCTCTTACCAGATCTGATGGTTTTATAAGGGGCCTTCCCTTTCACTGGGCACTAATTCTCTCTCCTGTTGCCCTGTGAAGAGTTGCCTTCCACCATGATTGTAAGTTTCCTGAGGCCTCCTCAGCCATGTGGAACTTCAAGTTAGTGAAACCCCTTTTCTTTATAAATTACCCACTCTTAGGTATTTCTTCATAGCAGTATAAGAATGGACTAATACAATCTCCTAGGTCTCTTTTGGTTCATATTTCAATGTAATATGGAATGGTGTATATTTCTCTAGGTATATTAAGCATCTGTTAAAGTGGGCTTGATATTAATGTTTCTAGTTCTAAATTCAGTTTTGCAATGGCCATTGTGTGACCTGAGGCAAAATCATAATTTCTCTGGGCCTCAGTTTCCTCACTGAAACACTATATTATAAAATAAAAACCAAATCATACAAACATGTAAAGTATAACTCAAAATCAGATAACTTCTTATGCTGTAAAAATGAAAGCAGAGTGAAGAGCTGAGTTTGAAGCCATAATAAGTATGAGAGGTCTTAACCCCCTACACATCTGAGGTAACCTCAGATGTTTTCAGTGATTTTTGAAATATCAGAAAGTTGAAGTCTGCTTTGAGTGTCAAATGAAATAGTTTTAGAATAAACATAAATTAAGCCCTCCCCTCCCCTTCACATAAATGGAAGTCTTTTGTTTTTTTAAATTGTTACTTTCAAGATTATGCGATGCTATTTCTATGTAAACAACAAAACAACTATCATACTATAATGGGTCATAGGGACTAGAGAGAGTCATAGAATAGGAAGGCACAACAATTCTCCAAGGCAGCCAGTGATGCTCTAGACACATCCCTGACTTCTGAGAGCTGAAACTAAATGGATTTCAGAACTGAGAGGGCCTCCCTGGTGTTCTAACACTCCCTTAGGTGGAAAGTAAATCCCACCTATACAGTCCTTCAAATGTGGTTGTCAAGGACAGGAAATCCTTCCACAATAAATCACTTTGTTCTCCTGTAAAGAGGAGGACATGAGTTTGTATGACCCCATATGTTTTTACAGTAAAATTTATTTGAGTAGAAAGACAGCTACAAGTACTATCTAACAGAAGACATCATAATGACTGATTAAAACCATGCCTGTCTCTGATACACCTTTGAGAGGATAGTTGTGATACTTAGACAAAGCACATGCCACCGCCTGAAAATCGCTCCTGGTGTAGGACTTCAGGTCATTTTAAGAAATGTTTGATATAACAGAGGCTGAAATGGGGGCACTTGTCAAGTTAATGGATTCCTGTGTATCCTGGAAAGAAGAATGAAGCACTCAATAAAGGTTCTATTTTTCCCATGCTCTTGATTCACATCCATGATCTCTCTCATCTTTAGCTGGGTTTGGAGAGAGAGCCTATATATACACACCATGGTCCTAAAGCTGCTTCTTTGCTTTCCTCAGCTGTCCTCTCTATAAATCTTATGTTGTTATTTTAATTTCCCTGTGTGCCTCATTTTTTATGAGACTAAAGCCCCTTGAAAAGAAGAGACGCACCTTGTACTTCAATAGTTTCTCCCTCAGCACTTAGAAGGAGGCTGGTCTTAAAGTTTGAGCTGAGTTAAAAAAATGTGTATTATCTAACTACTTATATACACATGTTGAAAGAGAACAAATGAATGAACAAATGGTATGTGAATTTATGGAGAAATCCTAATTTTATTTTTTCAGATTAAATATTTAACATCTTTTAAATGTGATGTTAAAAATTATATGCTTATATAGCTATATATAGATAGATACATATATAGATATACATATATATATATATATATATATATATATATATATGATTTATTAGAGGAATTGACTCATGTTGATGGAAGCTGAGCAGTTCCAGGAACTGCCATCTGCAAGCTGGAGAACAGAAAAGCTGTATCAAAGCCCCAGGAACCAGGAACTTCACTGCTGAGGGCAGGAGAAGATGGCCATCCCAGCTCAAACAGAGAGAAGGAGTGTGTTTAACTTTTATCCACCTCTTTGTTCTATTTGTGCACTCAGTAGAATGGATGATGCCTGCTCACACTGGTAAAGGCAATCTTCTTTACTAGGGCTACCAATTTAAATGCTAATATCTTCCAGAAACACCATCACAGATACACTTGTAAGCAAGCAATGTTTTGCCAGCTACCAGAGCAACCCTTAGCCCACTCAAGTTGACATAAATTAATCATCTCAAGTCCACCCACCTTTTGTCAAACCGGCACCCATATGCATCTCCTTAGACTGTACTTAATCTCCAAATAAAGATAATAACAGTTGTAATTTTGCCTGGCATAGTACAACTATACTACATTCAACCCAAACCACATAAATCCCTACCTCAGAAGAGGTAAAGTCCTTGGGTGATGTTTAATATTTTCCTGATATTGTGTAAATTAAATATTATGCTGTAAGATTAATAATGCCTAAATAATGATATATAGTCAATACATCTTATCTTATATGATAAGCGAATAAGAGGAAAGAATACATGGACATTTGCTTAATAATTGTGTGTGTGTGTGTATATATATATATATATATATATATATATATAAGGAAGAAATATTCATGACAATTACAGTTCTCATTTCTGTAACTAGTCACATGGTTGTAACTGGTATTTAAAACTGCCCCTTCATTCACTACCCATTCTGTATTCCCTTTGCCTTTAGCACATACTGTAGCTGGCTGTTTTTTGTTTGTTTGTTGTTTACCTGGTAGGGTGAACAAAATCTTTACTCTTGAAGAAAGTGGGTCCTTCGGGTTTCCTAGATGGTGTTGCTGGGTTGTCTTCCACTGACCTTAATCACAGAGCATGCTTACTAACAGACACCCGAAGGTATCTCCTGTATTCTAGACACACCCTTTCTTACTTCCATTGTGGAACAGTAGTACAATGTTCCCGTGGTAAGTTAGATCAATTACTCCAGCCAACACTAAAGCTCTCTTCTTGGCATGTGGACTCAGAGGCATGAGGAGCACAAAGTGGCCAGGTGGCAGTCTTAACTTCCAATTCAGTGAACTCATTATTGTTCTTCCTGGTGAAAACATGTTTCCCTGTGGAATCAAGACCTCTAGGCCTTTAGAGCATAAAGCCCTTGGGAGCATCGAGTGTAAATTTTGTTAGTGAGTCACTAGGGGTAATAGTGTGTTGCCACCCCTTGATTCCTGGACTCATAAATCCTCGACATGGGAGAAATAGCACCATAAATTGGATGGTGATTCAGAGCATATACAGCCTTCTGGAGAACTTTGCTCCAGCCCTGAAATATATTGCCACCTAGTTAGTGCTGTAACTGACACTCCAAAAGGCCATTCCACTGTATTGTCAAACCAGCTACCTTAGGGTGGTGAAGAACATGGTAAGACCTGTGAATTTCATTAGCATGAGATTACCATGCCTCTTTCCTGGTGAAGTGAGTTCCTTCATCAGAAGCAATATGTGTGGACCACCACAATGGTTAGAAGGGCATTATCTATGTTCACTGATGGCAGTTTTTGTAGAAACACTGCATGCAGTGAAGGCAAGTCTGTAACCACAGTAAGTGTCTATTTCAGTAAGAACCAAACACTCCTGCTTTCATGATGGAGGTGGTCCAATGTAATCAGTCTGCCACCAGGTAGCTGGCTGATAACCCAAAGGACTGTTACCATATTGGGGCTCAGTGTTGGTTTATGCTGCTAGCAATCTTGGCACTCAGTAGTGGCTGTAACCAGGTTGGCTTTGGTGAGTGGAAGTCCATTTTGCTGAGTCCATGAATTACCTTCATCCCTGACACCAGGGCCATGTTATTAAAGAGCCAATTGTATGATGACAGGGGTGGCTGGGGAAAGACACCAACTGGTAACCACAGAATCGGTCAATTTATCCATTTGACTACTGAAGTCCTCCTCTGCAGAGCTCACCCTTTGGTAAGCATTCACATGGGATACACCTTTCACATTTTTTATTCACTTGGCAATATCTCTCTACATAAACCTTCCCCAAATTTGTCACCAATATTTCAATCATGTTTTTCCAAATATCTGACCATTCAGCTTAACAATCAGCCACAACTCATAAATCAATATAGAATCACAAATCTGGCCATTTCTCCTTCCAAGAAAAGTATGAAGCCAGTAAACTGCTGAAAGTTTTGCCTACTTGGAAGATTCTTCTTTCCCAATGTCCTCAAGGATGTCCCAGAGAGGGACTCTAGTGCTGCAGCTGTCCACATTTAGGTGGTGCTGGCATATCGTGAGGACCATGAATACTATCATGTGTAAACCAGGCCTTAGTCTTATCTTCCTCTAGCAACTGATCATAGGGAATTCCCCATAAGGACATAAGTGTAGGTTGGGAGAGAGAAGACAATATGGCAGGAGCAAGAACCATGGGCATTAGAGACACTTTTTCACGTAACTCACTTGTGTCTTCAGGGTCTGCAGTGGGCTGATTATGCATACAATATTTCTGCCTGATAATGAAGTGTTGCTATGCAGGCTCAGCTTTATGACTTGGTGAGTCAAATAACACGCCACTGATGATGGGCAGCTTCAGTCACATGGTAATTTGGTGGACTACGGTCAAACATTTTGTTTCCACTAAGGCCCAGTAATAGGCTGAGAGCTGTCTCTCAGAAAGAGAGTAGTTATCTGTAGATGATGGCAGGGCCTCGCTCTACAATCCTAAAGGAGCATGCTGTAATTCATCTATAGGGGCAGGCCAAGTGCTCCCATCAGTAACCTTCTCTGCCTCTGGCATTTCAGGCACCACTGATTTTGCTGAATCACATGGCTTAAGTGGCAGAGCACATTGCATAGCAGCTTCAAGCTGTTATAGAGCCTTATTTTGTTCTTGGACTCACTTATAACTAGCAGCTTTTCAGGTCTTCAGTAAAACGTCCAGAGTAATACACCCAAATGAGAATATGTTGTCTCCAAAATCCAAAAGGCCCTGTAGGTATTGTGCCTTTTTCTTGATTGAGGGAACAGCCTGATGGAACAATATATTTTTCACCTTAGAAGAGATTCCTCACACCATGGACCATTAGACATTTTGCTGAAGTAGAAGATCCCTGGATTTCAATTGAATTTATTATCTGCTCTCTGACATGCAACTATCTTACCAGTAACTTTAGCGTAGTTGATCGCTGTGTTCAAACAGCATAATACCAATCATGCTACATCTTGTAGGAGAAAAAGATCAAGAACCCTGCAAAAGAAATTCTGACATAGGCCTGGAGAATTCTATACCCCTGAGGTAGGACAGTAAATGTATATTGTGGGTCTGGCCAGCTGAATTCAGACTGCTTCTGGTGTACCTTACGGACTGGGTAGAAAAAAATTGAATTTTCCAGATCAATAGCTATATACAAGGTACTAGAGGATGTGTTAATTTGTGCAAGCAATGAAACCACATCTGGTATAGCAGTTGTAATTGAAGTCACCACTTAATTAAGCTTGTAACAATCCACTGTCATTCTCTAGGATCCATCTGTTCTTTGTACAGGCCAAATAGAAAATTGAGTAGGGATGTGGTGGGATCACCACCCCCACATCTTTCAAGTTCTACACCAATCTGTACAGTCCCTCCAGGAATGCATCACTGCTTCCGATTTACTACTGTCCTAGGTAGAGGAAGTTCTAATGGTTCCCACTTGGCCTTTCTCACCATAATAGCCCTTACTCTGCAGGTCAGGGAACCAATATAGGGATTCTACCAGCTGCTAAGTATGTCTATTCCAGTTATGCATTAAAAGCTGGGGAAATAACCACAGGATGGGTGTGGGAACCCACTGGGCCCACTGTGAGATGGTCCTGATCAAAAATTGTATTGATCGTATGACTGCCATAAGCTCCAACTCTGGATGAAGTGTCATGGTGATGTTTTAAATCTTTTGGAGTCATGTTAGTTCAGAGTCAGTGTCCAGTAGTCCTTAAAAGTTATGTTTATTTCCTTTACTCCAATGCCTAGTTATCCTGTTAAAAAGGCTGTAGGTACCTTTGAGGAAGGCTGGGAAGAATATTAGCAGCTTAAAATAAATTTTTGTTAGTGTACCAGGGTCCTTCCTTGATGGGGAATAGCCTCGCCTTCACTCAGGGGGTTCTGGGTCTGTAAATGCCTTAGGGCTTAGAATGGACTGAGTGGCTGTGACTTTGTTTATATGATTTGAGTTAGACTTTTGTTCACTTGAACAAGAACTTTTCTGCTTACAGGTCAAGTAAAAATTGAGTAGGCTTCCTATCTATTTCACTTCTAGCAACACCAGGATTAACTAGCCAACACCTTAGGTCTGCGTGAGTCAGATTATTTGGATTGCTGCTTTGAATCTGCTATCCATTAAGGAAACTATGCCCAACTTTCTTTTGCTGGTTGGGTGCCTCCACTTGGCCCCTGTGACTCTGGGATCCAATTATTCCTATTGTATTTAGGTTTTCCAATTGAGTGGCTGCAGTTCTTACTGTGAGGTCTCACAAAGAGAAGGATATTCACAGACTTCAAGGAGGCTGGGACTCCATTCATAAATTTATATCATCTGAAAATTTTGTTGAAAGGCATGTCTTCTGGAACCTCCTAGTTTGGGAGAGTAGGTCTTATATGACAAATCTACTATAATTCCAATCTCTCCAAGTCTTAGAATTCTTTCCTTTACATTAAACTAAGAAAGTTTGACCATCTTTAATTCATTCACTGTGAGCCATATTTTGATATGTGTTTCAGCCAACCAGCCAGCCAAACTGTTAGAGCCCTTTTTAACTCTCTGAGAAGTAATGCTAAATACAAATTCTTTGCTTAGTGGGCCCATGTCAATAAATTTGGTTATGTCTAAATTTGGTTATTTCTAATAAATTAGAAAATTCAAGTTGGTATTTTGGATTATAGCATACTTCATTAGAGGTCACACATTGTACCTCACCTTTAGGGTCCTGCTAGGGTCTAGATATAGGTCTAGATGCAAAGAAGGGTGTTGGGAGTGGTTTGGGAGTAGAATCAGCATAGTCTTGCGTGGTAACTGCTTTAGGGGAGGCCATTACCATTTCCTCAGTCAATGAAGGGTTAATCTTCTCAAATAAATGTGGAAAGACCAGTGTGGGTTACCACTCCTTCCGGGAAGAAAAGAAAAGAAAAAAAAAAAAAAGACTGTTCTTCTGTTTTCCTCGTTTATTCCTTAGATTATATCCTACTTGAGAGCACAACTATATCTGCCTCACTCACCCCTGAATTCCAATAGGAATTGGCTCACATGATTATGAAAGCCTAAAATTGCCACAATTTGCTGCCTATAATCTGGAGAATGAGAAAGGTTAATGATGTTGCTCACCCTGATTCTTAAGGCCCAGGAAATAGAAGCAAGGATGTGTGAGGACAGAAGATGAGTATCTCACTTCAAGCAGAGAAAGAATGAATTAATGCTTCCCCTACCATTTTTTTCTATTCAGGCCCTCAATAGGTGTCCTCCGCATTGTTGAAGGTGACATTTTTACCCAGTCTACCAATTCAAATGCTCATCTCTTCCAGAATCACCCTTATAGACACTCCCAGAATTGCCACTGTATTACCAGCTTTCTGGGAAAATCTTAATACATTACCAATATATTATCAGCTTTCTGGAAAATCTTAGTCCAGTCCAGTTCACAAATAAAACTAACCTTCACACAAACATATGAAGAATATCTTTGTAAATAATAGAAGGCATTACTAAACTTACCACCTTGACACTTAGATAGAGAACATCTGTATATGTCTTTCTGTGTACTCAGAAGTAACTATTATAGTGATCTTGGCATTTTCATTACCTTCTATTGCTTCCTTATGAATGTCTAAGAAAATAAATTATTGTTTTGGCATATATTTAAATGATATGATAATGAATGTTATGCATTCATTAAATTTCATTTTTCTGTATTCGTATGCAACTTGCCTTTTGCAGTCAACATTATGTTAGGAAATAAAATCATGTTGATATATATGTCTATTCTGGATACTGTGGTATGCTGTTCAGATTTCCTTTTCAGGATCCTCAGAACTGAGCGACTCATTCCTTCAGCAGCTGGCTGTTTTGGCTGCTGATCACTCTCTGCTGAGATCCTCTCCAGGCGTTTCCTTCCCTAGATTCTCTTAGCCAAAGGGATCTGCCTTGCTCCACGTTACACCTCCCCAGGAGCAACTGTCTAATGACTCGTAGGTGAAATTACAAAGATATAACCCCCTTTCCTAGTCTTTCGATGACTTTGAAAAGTTATCCCTATTTCAGAGCTACACATGGGATTAGCTAAGGTCTTTGTTCTGATGGCATTACATTAAACATCTCCTTCTGCCCGGTCCTACTTCCTTTATTCTTTCATAGATGTTGTTCCCAAGAGCAGTCACTAATACATTTTCTTGTACAACGTCTGAGTCAGAGACTGTTTTCTGGGAACTTGGCCTCAGACAATACTTTCTACATAAGTTGTTTTACTGCTGAATAGTGTTCCACTGTATCACCATTACAATTTATTTATCCATTCAACTATTATGAGAATCAGGATTGCTTTTAAAATACTGATAGATCTTTCTGTGTCCATATTTGAGGAGAAATATCTAAGAGTACCACTAGAAATGTATTTGTTGGGTTATAAGTTTTCTTATCCTAACTTTGAAAGGAACTATGGGGAAACTCTAAAATTGTAAACTTTGCATTACTCTGAATCTTCATATTAAAAACTTCAGTTTTCCAATACTAGCTCTTGATACTTTGGGCACTGACTTCTATCAGACAATATTCTTTGCTGCCAAACTTGCCTTAGCATTGTTTTTCAATGCTGTTAGAAAATCTTTGGTGTCTATTCAAGGACAAGGGCCCTGTTCATCCTTGGTTCAGTGAAATTCCTATTCTACAGCTGCATGATCTGAAGCTATTATGGTTTCCCAGCATACAACACGTAAGAATTCCTTATTTTTTTTTAACTTTGAACTGTTCAGAGCTTTTTCATTTTGTACACATGTTCTAACATAATTGAATTCCACCTTGAAGATAAAAAGAAGATTGTGTTTATCTAAATACTATCTATGTTAACATAACTTTTGGGGAATCTAACACATAGGCTCCTCTTCCTCCTGTGTTTTGACATCCTTAATATCCTGCTTGTGGGATCATAACACCTCAAGCAATAACATTGCTGTTTCGATTATCTGGTTCATGTAACAAGCTGGGCTTCAAATTAGGTATGCTTATCTTCAAGTTTATTAACATTCTAATGTTTACAATACAGTTTATTAAAACCATTTGAACTCTGTAGTAGGCTATCTTTCAAAGAAAAACATATATTAATTGATCATTTAAGAATCTGCTGCCTAAAACAGAACCTTCTGTCTCAGAGCTGACATTATTACTGATATTTTTTTCTTTACTAACAGTTAATTTTGTCTCCAGAGTTCCTGTACCAATGGGAATTCCCACAAATAAAGTAGGAATTTATAGACTTTGAAAAAATTTTTGTTGTACATTTACATTTCTACATATTTATATTAGCTTTCTAATAAGACTTTAACTTTGCTAGTAATTTTGCTTGAAGTTTAAATCAATGTAAATGTGAATTACACAAGGTATTTCCTTTATATAGGACTTCACTGAGACTCAGAGAGTAAAAACCTCTCTTCCTATTTCACTAGGGATGTCGTAGATATAGGAACAGGACTCAGTTCCAGTTTATCATGTCCCATAATAACTCTTCTGACCTTCTCTTCCACTGATATACAAGATATCTTGTGATCCCTAGAATGAAATCGTTTTACTTCTATAATATGGAGGCCAAGACTATCCAGTTTTTGCTCCTATTGGGTTCATTCCTTGCCTGGCATCTCTCTGCTCTATATTTGTGACGGTCTCACATGAGATGGAAGCTCTTGCATACAGACACAGCTTTTAGTACTATATGGATAAAGAGAAAAATGTAAAAAAACTCTGTTTGCAATTTTCATTAACTTATATGATGGAAATACTCATATAGCATTTTGTTAAATTTGTCTTTTTCTAAGGAGAAATAATCAGACATATCAATTATGGACTAAGAAAAACAAAAATAAAAAAACTTTCAACAACTCATGATCAGGAAACAGGACATACAGAATACACTTTGTTTTTCTGATTCCAAGGAAAGCTCTTACTGTGACATCAACTTCTAAATATTTTGATTGAGCTGTCAGTGTAGAGTGTTGTAGTAGATAAAGTTAAAATTTCAGAAACAGATAATCTGGAGTCTATATGCCAATTTTATCATGGATGAGCTATGTGATCTTAGACAAGTGACCTTAGCTCTCTAATTATTGGGTTCTTCTACTGAAAAACAGGAAAACATAACATTTACTTTAAAACGCCTGGTTAGGATTAATGACAATATATAAAAATAAGTTAGCCCAATGCCTGACTCATAAAAATGTACTGACAAATGAGAAATATATATAAAACTAATTATATGAATATAATTATTTTCATTATTTCTAAGCATATTATAATTCTTGGAACTCAAGTATGAGCAAAATATTCTCTATTCTTCTTTTTTTTGAGATGGAGTCTTGCTCTTGTCCCCCAGGCTGAAGTGCAGTGGCACAATTTTGGCTGACTGCAATCCCTGCCTCCCGGGTTTAAGCAATTCTCCTGCCTCAGCCTCCCAAACAGCTGGGATTACAGGTGTGCGCCACCATGCTCGGCTAATTTTTTTGTGTTTTTATAGAGATGGGGTTTCAACATGTTGGTTAGGCTGGTCTCAAATTCCCTACCTCAGGTGATCCACCTGCCTAGGCCTCCCAAAGTGCTAGGATTACAGGTGTGAGGCACCATTCTCAGCCTAATAGTCTCAATTCTTAACACCTATAGTGGCAAGGGACCATTTCTCACCTTGAGAAAAGGGATTCAGTGGACTGAAAGAAAGACATATTTCATGTAAGCAAGAAATAATGAATGTGCAGTCCCCAGGGAAGCACTCACATGGTATTGTCAACAGAAGCCAAAGTTTGACTAGGGAGAATTCAGAGGCAGTATCCAATTTCCTCTCTGGGTGATTCCTACGTCTCCTGAATCAAAGCAGCAACCCGACCTGCTGGGGCCACCAACAGTCTCCTGCAATCATATTTACGCCCACGGGACTCCACAGAAACATCTTCTACACATGCCTCCCTGCTTCCGTGTCTACAAAAGTACTCGGATCCTGTCATTGATCACACTTAGGACTTTTGTATATGGTCCCTTTTCCTGCTTTCCCTCTTTTTTCACTTCATCCCCCTTGCCTCACCTTTCCCTGCCTTCATAATTGCACCTGGGGTATACATACTGTGTAGAGACATAGCAGGAAATCAGGAAACTGCAAAGTGAACATAAACTCAGCCAAGAAAATCGCCAGGGACTGACTGCAGCAATGACAAGGCAGCATTTGCTCACCTTCAGGAATGATATATTCATTTCCCACCTGGCCTGCCATTGCTGTGATGTTTCTGGGGCACAATTTGCAGCCCTGAGAAGGGAGATGCTGTTTTGAGAACTTACAAGAACCCACAGACTGCTCTCTTCCACAGACTCCTTGGCTGCCCCCTGGCCCTCAGTTTGGAGTAGACAGAGCCTGGGGTATTCCTGCATATTTTCTGTGTGAGGTCCTCACCTACTGAGAGTTTCCCACTCCCACCATTTCCTCCCACTGCCACCATTTTTTCCCACCCTTTAGAAACAAGAGCACTGCCTTAGGACACAATCATTTTCTTTTCTGAAAAATTTGCCACCTCATACACTACTGCCTAATGAATGTTTCTGTAAAGGGCACTGACCTTGGATTAGGGTATCTGGGATGGATCTAGGCTCTGTTGCTCACTTGCTCCATAATGTTGGGAAAGTTACTCAGCCTCTCTGCTCCTCTGTCTTCCGATTGTTGAAACACAGAGAAGCTCTTACCCAAATGGTAGTTGTGAGGTAAGAACGATGTATACGAAGATGACCGATACACTGAAATTGCTTCATGAAGATTAGCCAGTTAATACCATGTCATTCTTCTGCTCAAGAGCCAATAGTGGCTCCTTATTCTTTTTTTTTTTTTTTTTGAAACAGAGTCTTGCTCTGTTGCCAGGTGCCAGGCTGGAGTGCAGTGGCACGATCTCGGCTCACTGCAACCTCCGCCTCCTGGGTTCAAGCAATTCTCCTGCCTCAGCCTCCTGGGTAGCTGGGACTACAGGTGCACTCCACCAGGCCCAGCTTATTATTATTTTTTTTTTTTGTATTTTTAGTAGAGACGGAGTTTCACCATGTTGGCCAGGATGATCTCGATCTCTTGACCTCGTGATCCACCTGCCTCGGCCTCCCTAAGTGCTGGGATTACAGGGTGACTCCTTATTCTTTAAAGGCATGGGCGCTATTTCATTTGCCTGCTCTCTTCTTACACAGGCACCTACAACCCCAGATTGTAACTATGTGACTGTGGCTTGCCTGTTTCCCCTTTCATGTTTTCATGTATATGTAAATAATAATATACCTATTACTTTCCATGCGCTCATCACATTTTTCTGTCTTGTATGCACACTGAGCTCCCTTTCCCCTCATTACCTTGGCTGAGCTTCTCCCTACAGGGCTCTCTTTCCCATGAGTTTATTGACAAAAATCTGACACAGGCACAGAATCTGGTCACTTCCATGGGTGGATGTTTTGCTAATGTAATCATTAACTTTGCATTTACTCATCTACTTATTCAATAAATAATTCCAAGAACTCTGTGCCAGACACACTGTTTGGGATTCAGGGATAAGTAAGGCAGATAGAGTTGTGCTCTCAAGTAGTATATAATCTAAGGAAGAAAATAACGAAAAATGGACACAGAGAAAATCGCTTACTTTGACAGCAAGCACCAGCTTCTCTCTTAGTGAGAGACTAATTTGTTCGGTCATTTTAGTTAAAGTTTATGTGTAGATGGCAATGTTCTGAGTATCTGATGCTAACTGTCGGTAACCTGAGCTTATAAAAGAAATGGATTTGGAATTTCCAGGGAAGCTGTGAAGGGAGAGGATGAGAAGGAGACATGGTACAGAGATGCAGACACCCTTTTCTGTACATGCAGTCCCTATCCTCTGATTTCTCCCAAAATATCTAGTAAAGCATATTTTACTCTAAAATGTGTATAGTGAATGCTATTACCTGGGATGCTTATGCTGCTGGTCTGAAGACCATACTTTCAGAAGCAATAGTTTCTGAAGGATCACAAACCTGTTTCTAAAAGGATGAGCCATAATAAGACTTGGGAAGACCGTCAAGATAGGAGACAGAGCTGGTTTCAGCAAATTTGTGAAATTAGCTGTTTTTGGTTCCCTAAGGTTCCCATAATCATTATTGCACTAATAATTGTCCAGTACCCTGTATTTGTTCATTGCAGTCCCAGAAGTAACATAGGACCAAAATTTATGATTTCCACATCATCTTCCAAAGCTTCCATGCCCCTGTGATTTACTTTTCATCATCGGCAAGTGCAAAATATCTGGTAATTACGTTCTTACCCAGTGTTTAAGATTCGATCCAAATTTCCATGATACCTCTAAGGAGTATTTGTGTTTAATACAAAGACATCTGAGATGCTGAGATAGAGATTGGAGAGAGATATTTCAGGGAATGGTACCCAGGTGGGAAAGGATTCAGACCATGTAGACAACCACTTACTACAGCTTCTGTCCACCGAAACTCACAAGTGTCATTACTCAGCACGAGGCCCACCTGCTAGTGAAATACACTTTTCTTTTATGACAAGCCATACCCATATGCTTGCATACACACAGACCCATACCACATACACTCGCACAAATTAACACATACATATTCATGTACATTCATACTCTGCAAGAAACAAAGGCAAAAATTAATCCTGCCTCTTCTTTGGTTGATTTTGCCTGATTTGTGCCAGAGGAGACCAGGTCTAAATATATATAAACATTACAGCTTCTCAGTTCAATATAATTTTCCTTACATACTTTAAATAATTTAAGAGGAAATTACTGTAAATATTTTATTTAAAATTTAATAATTTTATTTTAATTGTTTTATTTTTATTAATATTTTATTAAATAAAAACATTTTATTTGTTAGGTCTTAGATTGTAAGCATTTTAAAGCTAGAAAGTAATAATAAATATTAAATTTACTAATTTAGTAATTGTAGATTAAGAAATTTAGTAATTAAGTAAATTTAGTTATTGTGGATTAAGAAAATAACTGTCCAGTAAATAATCATTTTACTTGAAACTGTTAAAAGATGTAAAAGATAACTTTTTAAGTAGGAGAATAAAAGGATTTATTAAAAATTTTACTGGATCAAATGGATGTTTCAAGTTTTAGGAGACAGAAATATAGAAAGCCAAACTATCTTCATTTTATGTGCTGAAAGTTTGCTTTAAATAACAGCAAATAGTGAAGCTGGGGAAAAGTCTGATATGACTGGATTATCGCTAACATCATTTGTGTCGCATTAACTTGGGTGTCAGTGAATACAAGCCTGGTGTCTATACTTTTTCAGTACCTTCTTCTACAGTATCACCTTCAGCTTTAGCTCGGGATAAGTATGTTTTTATATCCATCCTCGTTGTCACCACTCTAGGCAAAGGCACCATCCTCTTGCACCTGCACTAGTCTCGTAGCCTCCTAGCTGGTGTCCTGTAGCTACTCTTGCACACTGTAGCTCATTCTCCTCACTGGATTTAGAGTAACTGTCTCCAAACCCAAATATGACTTTAAGAGAATGAGCTAAAAAAAAAAAAAAAAAAACCCAAAAAACCAAACCCTCAATGACTTCCCATAATTCCTTAGGACAAAAGTCTATATCTTTAATAAGCTCTCCAGTATTCAATATTGTTTTATCCCCGTCTCCCTTTTTATTCTGAAACTGCATAAAACCCTGGGGAATCCAAAACCTGGTCTCTGTTTCTTTTTTCACTGTTGAAATATACTTTTTATTGCATTTCTGCTGTTTTACAAAAATCTGACAAAATAAATTAAAAACAAATAAATAATCGCCTATTCTGTATGTGTGTGCATGTGTGTGGTTTTGTGGGTTTCCTTTCAATTCCCTCATGCTGGTTGAAAGGAAAACGGCAGATGGGGGGTGCTGGGCAATACTGGGGCCGTGGGGGGCTGAAGCGCATCTTGCATTTTGGGGGCCGGCTGCCCCTGTGAATGACTGATATTGCATATGAGAAGGGAAGGCAGGGTGGGCAGAGCTAATGCCAGCCACTGGGCCAGCACAAGAGACCTTGTTCCAGCCTCCTCTGCAAATGGTTAACCTTTGCAAAAACCTGTCCTCTGCCATGAA
>PVKP010020590.1:0-40476 GCA_004027715.1 Plecturocebus donacophilus
ATATATATATATATATATATATATATATATATATAGTGTGTGTGTGTGTGTGTATATATATATATATATATATTTTTTTTCTTTCTTTCTTCTTTTTTTTTTTTGAGACAGAGTCTCTCTCTGTTGCCCAGGCTGGAGTGCAGTGTTGCAATCTTGGCTCACTGCCACCTCCACCTCCCAGGTTCAAGGGATTCTCCTGCCTCAGCCTTTTGAGTAGCTGGGACCACAGGTAACCACCACCACCCCCGGCTAATTTTTGTATTTTTAGTAGAGACGCGGTTTCACCATATTGACCAGGCTGGTCTCGAACTCCTGACCCCGTGATCTGCCTGCCTCGGCCTCCGAGGCTGGGATTACAGGTGTGAGCCACCGCGCCCGGCCAATAAATAAAAAATTAAAAGTAAAAACATTAAAAGAGAGAGAGAGAGAGAGAGAGAGAGAAAGGTATGGTATGAGAAAGCCTTGGACATGCTTCCCATGTCCTTATCTTAAATTTCCGATCCCTGAGAATATCACACCCTTTCTTCTATTCCCGTCCTGCCCGGAACTCCCTGCGCACACCTGTGACTCCTCATGCAAGATGTAGATAAAGAAATGACCCATTGAGTACAGGAAGTGTCTCCTTTGGCAAACCCGGATTAAGTTCTGCTAAAATGCAAATATCTCCCATCTGCCCATCCCCCGCAAACAGTGAAGGGGACGAGGGGAAGAAGCCCACCCTGCGTTTGAGGGCTGGGGCCGAGATCCGCTCATTCCCGCTCCACTCATCTGGGTATCACATCTCCTGTTACTCACATCTGTCAAGATGCAGGGGGCAGAGCCCGAAGCAGTACCCAATCAGGGGCGCCGGGGCGGAGCTCTGCGATCGGTCCAATCAGGCGCGCCGCCGGGGACGCAGCTGCAGACGTTCAACCTTCTCGCGGGATTTTCATTTCTCGCGTCCGCCGTAGTTGGTTTCGCTTCGCCGGTCCCAGAGGCCCGGAGTGGCTCGGCTGCGCCCTGTGTGGTGCTGTTCCCTGTGCGGGCCTTGGGATCAGGAGGGAGGAAGCCGGGACACCCAGGAGCCAGGAAATGGTGAGTGTGTCGGCTCCAGCGTCCCGAGACCGGGAGGAGGGGCTGACTGGACGACCGGAACTGGCTGTGGCGGGGCCCGGGCCTTCCCGCGGGTGACTCTGGGTCTGCATACCCGAGTCCCTCTGGCGCAGCTCAGCCCTCGGTCCCCTCGGCCGCAGGGTGGGGCTGGGCCGGCAGCCGGGACCCCGGGCGTCCTGTTCCGCCCTGTGCCGCGACTGCAGCCCCGGCCCTGGAGCCCCTAGTCTCCCCAGATTGTGTAGGGGCCACGGGAGGGTCATGGGGTGGGGGAAATCCTGACTTGTAAGTGGAAGGAGCTGTGGTCTGTGAGGTCCCAGTTTCTTTTCTCTCCCCAGAGGACACCTGTTTTTCCCCTGAGTTTTCTAAGTGTATGGGATGCAGGGTCCCAAAACCTCACCCCGTCCCCCAGCGTCCTGTTTCTAGGGCTTGCAGTAAATCCCCAATTTTCCGGTTCTCTTCTAGCTTTTCCAGACGCCAACCTCTCCCCTCCAGTTCACATTAGTAACCGTTTCTCTTTTATTCTACATTTCAAACATTGTGGTTTCGTTATTTTTTAGCAAAGCAATGGATGACTCTTCCATAAAGGCTTGTTTTCTGTTTGTAGTCTTGATACTCCGCTTTAAAAAAAACCTTTGTGCCTTTCCTTTTATCTTCCCTAGGCACGGACACCTCATCAGAATGTCTTTGAGTTGAGGGTTCCCCTTGGGAATCTTTACAGGGTGATATGCCTTCAGCGTGCCCTCCTGTTTATTTTTTCCTGGTTTTGTGTTTCAAAACTACCTGGGACTGACTCGAGCTGCCCACAGCTGCCAGATCTCTTGGAGAGTCCAGTGAATATTGGTTCTTGGGTGACTCCTCCCAGAGGACAGTTGAAATAGAAGGCTGGGGCAATGTCCTGAGACTAGGAGAAATCTAGCATATGCTGCTTCTAAATAGCCAACCCCTGGGGGCACTCAGCTTTTCCTCCCTCAACCCCAGTTTCCACTTTTTGGAGACACATGATGTTCAGCGAATCAGATGCTGGTATTGAGAGCTGAGAAAAGAAAAGATTTTCTTTTGTTTGTTTGTTTTGAACTGGAGTTTCTCACTTGTTGCCCAAGCTGGAGTGCAGTGGCACAAACTTGGTTCACTGCAACCTCTGCCTCCCGGGTTCAAGCGATTCTCCTGCCTCAGCCTCCCATGTAGCTGGGACCACAGTTTCGCGATACTACTCCCAGCTAATTTTTGTATTTTTAGTATGAGGTCTTACCATGTTGGTCAGGCTGGTCTGGAACTCCTGACCTCAAGTGATCCACCTGCCTTGGCCTCCCAAGTACTGGGACTACAGGCGTGAGGCATTGCACCTGGCCTCAAGAAAATAATTTTCATCTGAGAAATGTGGGTCCTTGTAAATGAACGGTCCTATAGAGACATTCAAATGATACACCAATCACCTTCTAAATCGCTGAAGCTATGAATTTATCTTTTGAAACTGCTGTTGCCACAAGTAGGTATAATTAATTTACTAATGCATCACGGGACCCTGGAACCCACACCCTATAGCTTAACAGTGCATAGCCATGCACTAATCAGTGTTACTTCTGTAAATCAATGAGAATTCTTGACAACTTTGTATCACCCCACTCCCTGTCCTCATTTTTCAGACGCTTTGGGTCATATTTTGTACTTCAGCCTTGACTTTTTAGGTCGACAAGGGAAAAGATGGAAATGATTCCTGTCCTTTGGATTCTCTCAGCCTTGTGAAGGGATAAAAACTCTCAGCAAGGTGGTGGAAGAATCCAGAAAACAAAATGCACTTCGGGTACACAGTGGGGCATAATGCAATGCCTCCTGGGAGGGTGGTCACAGGGCACTTCCATGAGCATGATGGTGGTAGAGGGATGTCCCACCTGATAGATGGATGACCTCTGCTGACACTGGAGTCAGATGGATGTCTGTATTCCAGGTCAGCACTGCTTCTCCCTGGGTTTGTTGCCTTAACAACAAGTTCAGTTTGAGTTTTTTCATTTAGTCCAAATTGCATTTTATTAGTAGAGCTTCATAGAGAGGATAATGTATTTCCTAAGAGGTGGATTTCAGGGGAAAAGGAATGATCTAGTCTCGTATTCCACGTTTTAAAAATTCTTTTCCTTTTTTGAGATGGAGTCTCACTCTGTTGCCAGGCTGGAGCACAGTGTCCTGATCTTGGCTCACTGCAACCTCTGTCTCCCGGGTTCAAGCAATTCTCCTGCCTCAGACTCCTGAGTAGCTGGGACTACAGGGGCATGCCACCACACCCAGCTAATTTTTTTTTTTTTTTTTTTTGAGATGGAGTTTCACTCATTGCCCAGGCTGGAATGCAATGGCACGATCTTGGCTCACTGCAACCTCCGCCTCCTGGGTTCAATCGATTCTCCTAGTTCAACTTGCCAAGTAGCTGGGATTTCAGGCATGTGCCACCACACTCAGCTAATTTTGTATTTTTAGTTTTTTTTGAAACAGAGGCAGGAGTGCAGTGGCGAGATGTCTGCCCACTGCAACCTCCGTCTCCTGGATTCAAGCAATTCTTCTGCCTCAGCCTCCCGAGTAGCTGGGACTGTAGGCACGTGCCATCACACCCGGCTAATTTTTTATAATTTTATAATTTTGTATTTTTAGTAGAGATGGGGTTTCTCCATGTTGGTCAGTCTGGTCTTGAACTCCCAACCTCAGGTGATCTGCCCACCTCTGCTTCCCAAAGTGCTGGGATTACAGGTATGAGTCACCATGCCCAACAATTTTTGTATTTTTAGCAGACACAAGTTTTCACCATGTTGGCCAGGATGGTCTCAATCTCTTGACCTTGTGTTCCGCCCACCTCAGCCTCCCAAAGTGCTGGAATTACAGGTGGGAGCCACCGCGGCCGGCCAAAAATTATTTTCAAGGAATTATATCTGCATTCCTCCATATTTTGGAGTAATTATCTACATGATATATGTAGGTACTGTGGCTTTTCAGCTAAGAAGCAGATTCTTATTCCAGTACGTTTAAGAGTCATGAAGCCAAATCTTTGATGGTCTATGTCAGACACAAAGTCTACAATGTGTGTGTTCACAGTGGTGCGCATTTTATGCTTTGAGCTACTTAGAAAAGTGTCTTAGAAAACCTTGACAGCCCTTTGTGTCTTCACAAATTCTTTATGTATTTATCAAAATGATTCTGTAGGCCGGGCACGGTGGCTCATGCCTGTAATCCCAGCACTTTGGGAGGCCGAGGTCGGTGGATCACGAGGTCAGGAGTTCAAGACCAGCCTGACCAACATGGTGAAACCCCGTCTGTTTAACAAGAACAACAAAAAAAGTTAAAAAAAATTTAAAAAATTAAATGAATCTGTAATCTTTTGGGACATGGACCAATTTGTATCTCTTCATAGTCATAATCTTCACCATCTGTATATAGCAGGTCAAACTTAGAGGTGTAAACTTTTTTAAAAAAACTGGGAGGTCAGTAAAATGTAAACTGCTTAATAACGATAACAACAACAAATTCTTATTTTCTTTTATTTTTTCCTGGAGCATGTGTAGTATGTTTGTCAGATCTGTGTTCTATTGGGTCACTTGAAATGGAATTCCAGGCTTAACCTTGAGAATATTATCAGGGAAAAGAAATGGGGGTGAGTAGGGGGGAACCAAGTCTCCTATTATGGCTGCAGAAAAATGAATATGGTTTCACAAGAAAGTTGGTAGGTAAATTGGGGAATTACAAAGATTCACAAAAAAAAAAAAAAAATTCACCAAAATATCAGTTTCTTTTGCAAGGTGGAGAATTTGTGACTGAATAATTGTTCTGTTTCCTGTTATTGGAACTTGGCAGATGAATTCTAAATCTTAGGGAACAGGACCTGGCAACAACTAGAAATCCTCTAATAGGATTTTTGTTTACAAAGTGACTTGTTATCGAGGAAACAGTAATTAAATGACATCTTTGTTGTCTGAAAGGATCAGACACTTGTGCTTTTCCTGTTCAGCTGTGATATAAATGTGCGTTAATTTTCTTCCCTCCCATAAACATTGGGATTGATTTTGCTGGATTCATCAAACATGAGTCATCAAACATGGTTGTTTTCTTTAAATATCCACATAAAGTTTGTAAAGGAAGTGGGTAGCCTTGACTGGGGTGCAGTGGCTCCAAACTAAGGCCAATCTAAAGGAATACCACATAAAGGAGGGCACCAACCAAATATAAGATCTACAAAGATCTGAAAGTTGAGGCAGAAAATCGTTTTCTTTCATAGAAAGGGGCAAACAAGATTAGAAGGAAGATGAGGAGGAGGAAGGCAGGATGGAGGGTGCAAAATCAGACCTAGGTCGGAGCATGTTTTATTCTGAGGTTATTCTGTTCTTAGGAAGCGTTGCCTATTTATTTGTTCAGGCTGAGAGTGGGTCAAAGATAAGGGTCTGGAGGAAGGCGAGAAAATCTGAGGAATGTTTGGTTAACAAATGTTTTGTTCCTACTGATCAGTGAAGACAAAACTGTTCAGCTAATGTTTTATAAAGCAAAGAATGGGCATTTGTAGGCCTGATTCGATGGCTCATGCCTGTAATCCCATCACTTTGGGAGGCTGAGGTGAAGGTTAGCTTGAGCTGAGCAGTTTGTGACCAGCCTAGGCAACATTGCCAGACTTTGTCTCAAAAAAAAGAAAAGAAAAAAAAAGAATAGGCATTTATAGTCACTATCTGGCTTTGTTATTTTTAAAAAAGAGCCTTAAAGTAATGGGAAGGATATCTTTGCATGAATCTGCTTCTGCAGAACAGAAAGGACTGAGTGGTTAACGGGGCAGTGATTTCTATGACTGTATCTATTTAACTTGATTATAGGGCTGAGTAAAACTCAACATGATTAGCAGTTAGATTTTGCTTCCACAGAATTGGTTTAATTGTAGAATAAATTGTATAAATTGGAAAAGTCTCCGAGGGGCAGACTTAGATGCTTTTGCCTCTTGGAGAAAGGGTTTATGAATGAGTTTATTTATTTGGATCTGTGATATAATAAAAATATATTGGGTCTTTCTCTCTAGTCCCTTGCTTAGAGATCCTAATATCCTTATATTTTCATGAGTGATAAGAATGTCTTTTTTTTTTTTTTTTTTTTTGAGATGGAGTTTTGCTTTTGTTGCCCAGGCTAGAGTGCAATGATATGATCTTGACTTGCTTGCTGCAACCTCTGCCTCCTGGGTTCAAGCTATTGTCCTGCCTGAGCCTCTTGAGTATCTGGGATTACAGGCATGTGCCACCATGCCCGGCTAATTTTGTATGTTTAGTAGAGACGGGGTTTTTCCATATTGGTCAGGCTGGTCTCGAACTCACAACCTCAGGCGATCTGCCTACTTTGGCCTACCAAAGTGCTGGGAGAAGAGACGTAAGCCATCGTACCTGGCCCAAGAGTGTCTTTTTTATTCCTAGCAAGCTTAGCTTAATTTATGCTGTCAGGTGACTCAGGGTGAAGCTCCTAGATTACTTCTGGATGTACTGGTAACCAGAAAGAGCAAACACGTCATTAGAGAGTTGGAACTGTAAGATACCCCCCTGCCTTTTTGTTTCTTTGTTTTTGTTTTGTTTTGTTTTGTTGAGTTAGAATCTCACTCTGTCACCCAGGCTGGGGTGCAGTGGCACGATCTCGGCTCGCTGCAATCTCCACCTCCCAAGTTCAAGCAATTCTGCCTCAGCTTCCCAAGTATCTGGGATTACAGGTGTGTGTCACCATACTCAGCTGATTTTTTGCATTTTTAATAGGGATGGGCTTTCACCATGTTGCCCATGCTGGTCTCGAACTCCTGAGCTCAGGTGATCACCCACCTCGGCCTCCCAAAGTGCTGGGATTACAGGCGTGAGCCACGCCCGGCCTAAGCCCCATTTTTTTGACAACCATAAAGGGGCAGAGCCTGGATATTGAGTTTTGTTAATATGCAAATTATTTTATTTATTCGTTTTTTTTTGAGACCAAGTCTTGCTCTGTCACCAGGCTGGAGTGCAGTGGCATGATCTCGGCTCACTCAAACCTCCACCTCCCAGGTTCAAGCGATTCTCCTGCCTCAGCCTCCTGAGTGGCTGGGATTACAGGCGACTGCCACCATACCTGGCTAATTTTTTTTTGTATTTATGGTAGAGACAGGGTTTTACACTTTGGCCAGGCTGTTCTTGAATTCCTTACCTCAGGTGATCCACTCACCTTGGCCTCTCAAAGTGCTGGGATTACAGGGGTCATCCTTTATAACAAACTGGTAAACTTGTGTTTTGCTGAGTTCTGTGAGTAGTACTAGCAAATTACTGAAAGTGAGGAGGGTTTGTTGTATTTATATGCAGTTGGTTAGAATTAAGGGTGCCTCCCCTCCCCCCCTGCCAGGGCTTGTGACCGGCATCTTCAGTGGGGAATGTGTTCTGGGGTGAACCCTGGACTTGAAGGGTCTGGGCTAATGCCAGGTAATATCAGAACTGAATTACTGGACCCCCTGCTGGTGTTGGAGAGTTAATTGATATTGAGCAGTCTCCACATATTTGTTGTTAGAAAAAATGACATCACAGGTCAGAACCTTACATTGACCCCGGGTGAGTGGCTGCTGGTGAGAACTGAGACACAGGAGGAGGGAGCACTTCCACACTGAGGAGGGGACAGTAGAATGAGTAGTACTTCTAGGATTATATTTTCTAGTTATTCAGCTATTCCTCGCTCATCACCTAGGAGGAGCCACTCTGGGGTAAATCTCCAAATTGAGAATATAGTAAACTTTTGAATGTGGGTGTAAAGGTAAATAAAAAGCCTTAGGCATTTCTGGTTTGTCTCCCTCATTTCACCTTCCTTCTGTACCTAGAGGTGACCATAGTACAGATTCTGATCGTTTTTTTTTCTTTTTTGAGACGGAATCTCACTCTTGTTGTCCAGGCTGGAGTATAATGGCACAATCTTGGCTGACTGCAACCTCTGGCTCCCGAGTTCAAGCGATTCTCCTGTCTCAGTCTCCCAAGTAGCTAGGATTACAGGCATGTGTCACCTCACCCGACTAATTTTGTATATTTAGTAGAGACTGGATTTCTCTATGTTGGTCAGGCTGGTCTTGAACTCCCAACTTCAGGTGATCCATTTGCCTCGGCCTCCCAAAGGGCTAGGATTACAGGCGTGAGCCACTGTGCTTGGCCTTTTTTTTTTTTTTTTTTTTTTTTTGAGATAGAATCTGGCTCTGTTGCCCAGGCTGGAGTGCAGTGGCATGATCTTGGCACACTGCAACCTCTGCCTCCCGGGTTCAAGGGTTCAAGCAGTTCTCCTGTCTCAGCCTCTCGAGTACCTGGGACTACAGGCGCATGCCAGCATACCAGCTAATTTTTGTGTTTTTTAGTAGAGACAGGGTTTCACCATATTGGTCAGGCTGGTCTCAAACTCCTGACCTCAGGTGAGCCACCCACCTCAGCCTCCCAAAGTACTAGGATTACATGCGTGAGCCATCGTGCCGGGCCCTGATTCTGATTTTTTAAAATTATTATTTATATATTTATTTTTGAGACAATGTCTGGCCCTGTTGCCCAGGCTGGAGTGCAGTGACACAGTCTTGGCTCACTGCAACCTCTGCCTTTCTGGCTCAAGCCATCCTCTCACCTCAGCCTTCTGAGTAGCTGGGACTACAGATGTGCACCCCCATGCCTGGCTTATTTTTGTATTTTTTGTACAGATGGAGTTTTGCCATGTTGCCTAGGCTGTTTCCTGACTCCTGAGCCTAAGTAATCTGCCCACTTCGGCCTCCTAAAGTGTTGGAATTATAGGCATGAGCCACCGTGTGCTGCACCTGTTATTCTTTATAGCTTTATTGTTGCTTTGTCAGAGTTTTGCCACTTTCAAGTTTTCAGTGAGTTGACATCAACATTAATATTATTCTGAAAAGGAATTTTTGTGGTTTCTTTGCCTCAGTCTGTTGCACACATGCTGCTGTCCTAGGCTGTGGGTCACCCAGTTTACTAACCATTCTACTGCTTGATTTGAGTTGTTAGTATTTTATCTGTTGCCATTGTAATTGTTGTTTTTGTCTCCAAGTGCTAGTGCTTCATAAATTTCTTTTTTTTTTCTTTTTTCTTTTTTTTTTTTTGAGGCAGGTCTTCCTCTATCGCCCAAACTGAAGTGTAGTGGCTCGATCACAACTCACTGCAACCTTGGCCTCCTGGGCCATCTCACCCTCCCAAGTAGCTGGCACACACCTGACTAATGGTTGCATTTTTTATAGAGATGGGGTCTCGTCATCTTGAACGCGTGGGCTCAGTACTGGGATTATAGGTGTGAGCCACCATGTCCAGCCATGCTTTGTAAATTTGTTACACATTGGGGAAAAAACCCCTGGGATGTAGCCTATAGATAAATTCAGATTGACTTGGGAATGCCAATGGAATATATGGATTAACCATCTGACCATGTATGCATGTGTATTTACTCCTTATAAATAGTTTTCCTTATTTTTCTTGTGTGGCCCTTCATCTTCTGTAAAATAATTTTCAGTCATCGTGTCATCTTAAAGTCATTTCTATGTTTATTGCTTCATTTCTTTCTTCCCTTTTTATTTTAATTTTTAAAAAGATGGGGTTTCACCATGATGGTCTGGCTGGTCTTGAACTCCTGACCTCAGGTGATCCACCCACTTTGGCCTCCCAAAGTGCTAGGATTACAGGCATAAGCCACCGCACCCAGCCCCCGCCCCTCTTTTTTTTTTTTTTTTTTTTTTTTTTGAGACAGAGTCTCGCTCTGTCCCCAGGCTGGAGTGCAGTGGCACAGTCTCGGCTCACTGTAGTCTCCGCCTCCCGGGTTGAAGCAATTCTCCTGCCTCAGCCTCCCGAGTAGCTGGGACTACAGGTACACACTACCACGCCCAGTTAATTTTTGTATTTTTAGTAGAGATGGGGTTTCACAATGTTGGCTAGGATGGTCTTGATCTCTTGACCTCGTGATCTGCCTGCCTCGGCCTCCCAAAGTGCTAGGATTACAGGCGTGAGCCACTGCACCTGTCCCCCTCCCCCTCCCCTTTTTTTTGAGACAGTCTTGCTCTGTCACCAGGCTGGAGTGCAGTGGCACGATCTTGGCTCACTGCAGTCTCCACCTCCCGGGTTGAAGCAGTTCCTGCCTCAGCCTCCCGAGTAGCTGGGACTACAGGCGCATGCCACCATACCCAGTTAATTTTTGTATTTTTAGTAGAGATGGGGTTTCACCATGTTGACTAGGATGGTCTCGATGTCTTGACCTCGTGATCTGCCCACCTTGGCCTCCCGAAGTGCTGGGATTCCAGGCGTGAGCCACCGCACCTGGCCCCTTTTTTCTTTTTTTAACATGCTCTGTATACTAATTCTTTTTCATTTGTAGGGACTGCTAATACATTGTTTCAGGAAGTGATTTATCTTTTCATTCCATTCTACATTTTGATGGACTCTTTAAAATTTTTTTTTTGTTTGCTTTTTTGGCCACCTCCTGCATGTACTGTTACCAAGAATGGGGAGGACTACTCTTAATTTTAACTGAGTTGACTCTGTCTCTTCCTTTGAGGCCTACTTAATTTTCTTATAAAAGAACACTCTAGGGAGTGTATATTCAGGGCAACTTGAATCTATGCTTCCAGAACACTTCCTACTGTGAAGTCAGAAAAAAAAAGGTAACTTATGAAAGTTTGCTACTTTTGGGGCTGGGCTTGGTGGCTCACGCCTGGTAATCCTAGCACTTTGGAAGGCTGAGGTGGGTGGATTGCCTGAGCTTAGGAGTTCCAGACCAGCCTGGGCAACATGGTAAAACCATGTCTCTTAAAAAAAAAAAAAAGTTTGCGACTTTTATAAATTTTTTATATTTTTTATTTCTTCTCGCTCTCTTTTTTTTTAATTTGTTTTTAGACAGTCCTACTCTGCCTCCCAGGCTGGAGTGCAGCAGCATATTGGCTGACTACATCCTCTGCCTACCGGCTTCAAGTGATTTTCCTGCCTCAACCTCCTGAGTAGCTGAGACTATAGGCATGGAACAGCATGCCTGGTTAATTTTGTATTTGTATTTTTTAATTATTTATTTATTTATTTGAGACAGAGTCTTACTCTGTCGTCTAGGCTGGAGTGCGGTGGCGCGATCTCAGCTCACTGCAACCTCTGCTTCTCCGGTTCAAGCGATTCTTCTGCCTCAGCCTCCTGAGTAGCTGGGATTACAGGTGCATGCCACCATGCCTGGCTAATTTTTGGTATTTTTAGTAGAGAGGCTTGTAGCAAACTCCTGACCTCAGGTGATCTTGCCTCGACCTCCCAAAGTGCTGGGATTAGAGGCGTGAGCCACCATGCCTGGCCTATTTGTTTATTTATTTTTGAGATGGAGTCTTGCAGTATCACTCAGGCTAGCATGCAGTGGCATGATTTTGGCTCACTGCAACCTCCACCTCCCAGGTTCAAGTGATTCTTCTGCCTCAGCCTCCTGAGTAGCTGGGATTACAAGCATGCGCCACCACACCCGGCTAATTTTTTACTTTTAGTAGAGACAGAGTTCCTCCATGTTGGTTGGGCTGGTCTCAAACTCCCGACCTCAGGTGATCCTCCCGCCTTAGCCTCCCAAAGTGTTGGGATTACAGGCATGAGACACCACGCCTAGCCTTTCAATGAGTATTAATCTCCTTTTTTTGTAACAGACCTAGTGGGTGCTGCATTATACAGAGCTGAGCAAAAAACTTATCTACCTGAAGCTGACATTCTAGGAGACAAGAAACAAGATACAAGTAAAATATGCAGTGTGTCAGATGGTGCTTAGTCCTAAGGAGAGAGAGAAAGCTGGGGAGGAGCGGAGAGGCCTGGGCTGTGTTTGTCTCTGCAAGCACCTGTTTATATCTCTGAGGTGTTATCTTTGAGGGTTTGTGTGTCTGTCTGGGTGTGTTCACCTATATGTGCAGTGACAAAATGTGAGTGATTTTGTATGTCTACTGGCGAGACAGAGGCTATGTTTGTATGCCCTTTAAAATCTGGAATGCTTTTATTTCATTTTCTTGCCCGATTTCCCTGGTAGCGCCTCTTTTAGCATGTTGAATAGCTATCAAAAACAGACATTCTTGTATTTGATCTTAGGGGGAAACATTCAGTGTCGCCATCAGCATGATGTTATAGTAGGATTTTCATGGATACCTTATTTCAGGTTAAGGAAATAAGGTATTCCTTCCATTTCCAGTTTACTGAGTGTTTTCATGGTGCAAGAGATATTGAAAGGATATTGTACTTTGTCAAATGTTTTTGATACTGATTCTATTAATGTGATTTTCAAATACGAAAGCAGTGTTGCTCTTCTGGCTAAATCCCACTTGAATATGGGATATAGATCTTTTTTTTTTTTTTTTGAAATGGAGTCTCACTCTGTAGACCAGGCTGGAGTACGGTGGCGCGATCTCAGCTCACTACACCCTCTGCCTCCTGGGTCCTAGTTCAAGCAGTTCTCTTGCCTCAGCTTCCCAAGTGGCTGGGATTACAGGTGCACATGCCCAGCTAATTTTTTGTATTTTCAGTAGAGATGGAGTTTCACCATGTTGGTCAGGCTAGTCTTGAGCTCCTGACCTCATGATCTGCCCAACTTGGCCTCTCAAAGTGCTGGGATTACAGGCATGAGCCACTGCGTCCAGTCTTTTTAAAAATCTTTTTGATAACAGTCATTCTAGCAGGTGTGAAGCAGTGTCTCGTTAAAGTTTTAGTTTGCATTTCCTTAATAATTAGAGATGTTAAACATTTTTTTTTTGTAATGAATGTCTTGGCCATTTGTATATGTTCTTTTCAGAAATGTCTGTTTAGATCCTTTGTCCATTTAAAAAATTGGAGGCCAGGCCCAGTGGCTCATGCCTGTAATCCCAGCACTTTGGGAGGCTGAGGCAGGTGGATTGCTGGAGCTCTGGAGTTTGAGACCAGCCTGGGCAACATGGAAAATCCTCGTCTCTACCAAAAATACAAAAAATTAGCCGAGCATGGTGGTACATACCTGTGGTCCCAGCTACTCCCAGCTGAGGTGGGAGGCTGGCTTGAACCTGGGAGGCAGAGGTTTCAGTAAGCTAAGATTGTGCCGCTGCACTCCATCATGGGTGACAGAGTGAGACCCAGTCTCAAAAATAAATAAATACATAATAAAAATTTTAAATCAGGTTGTTTTCTTGCTGTTGAATATTTTGAGTTTTTATATATTTTGGATTTTAACACCTTATCAGATATGTGATTTGCAAGTATTTTCTCACACTCTGTGTGTTGCCTTTCAGCTCCGTTGTTTCCTTTGCTATGCTACAGCTTTTTAGTTTGACATCTACATTCACAATGGTGCTTTCAAAAACAGCTACATGGGAACTTATTTTGTTGTAACTGAGCAAGTCAGAAGGAATGTGCCACGCTCTGAGTTCCAAATTAAGAGTCCTTTATTAACTGGTGACCAAGAGTCAGCTCACACTCAAAATCTCTTGGCTCCCAGGAAGGGGCTTGATTTCTTTTTATACCTTGCTTAAGAAAGGGGAGGGGGAGCCTAGCTGAAGCGGAATTTTACAGAAGCAGAACAAGCAAGTTAGGGGAAGAGGCTAGTAACTGGGAGACAGGAGGCTCCCATGATTGTTGATTAACTAAGGAGGGTATACACAAGCGGTTTCCATGATTGTTGGTTACCAAGGGGGGCATTTCAGTACTTTTCATATGATCAATCAAGGGAATATTCACAATAGCAAGTGGGCTTGTCAAATAGGGTATGGTTACATCAGTTGTGTGTTTCTGTGGTTTTAAGCACAACATGACCCAGCACTGGAACATGACCCAGATATGCACTCAAAGGAGAAATGGCAGGAGGGATGAGGTGGAGATTAAGATGGAGTCTGTCTGGCTCTCAGCAGAATGGAGTCTGTCTGGCTAACACAGGGTAGATTAGCACATTCCCCACTTGTATTTTTGGGGAGCCAAATCGTTGACTCCTCGGTTATAATAAGGGGGTTATAGTGGGTTCGAAATACATAAGTTTAATAGAAGCTATACGCTGTTTTATGAAATTGAGTAACCAACTTAGTACACAAGGTCCAAAAGTTAAACCTAACAGGAGAAAAAGGAGGGGTTCCGCTAACCCAGTTATTAAAGTAGTTAGCCATGGACTCTGGTTAAACATCTTTTGGTACCATGGGGTGTTATTTTTTTGATTCTGTTGGTGTCTGTCTAGATTTTCTTCAACCCTTTGAAGAGTGTCTTTTATGACTGTAGACTGGTTAGCATAAAAGCAACAGCTTTCTCCCAAAGCAGCACGTAAACCTCATTGAGAGAGGAATAGTAAATCTAAGCCTCAACGGTTTTGGAGAGTAACTTCATCTAGGGATATGTCACACATTTATGGCCTGGGTATGTCACACATTTATGACTGACTGGAGATTTCTTAAATCAGCATCTACTTGTTGAGATAGGGACATTAGTTCAGTTTTCTCTCGAATCAGAGCAGCAGTGATAGTTGCTGACCCAGCTATGCTAAGGCCGGCAAGAAGGGGCACAAGGAGTGGGACAGCTTGGTGGGTCCTGGAATGCAGCTCAAGGGGAGCGATGAGATGTTGTCCTTTTGGTCCACTGTATACATAGACCTGGGGAAGCACGTGAACTGACATGCACAAGACAGGTCCAGGTTTAGTCCCATTGATGTAGCGGGTGAGGCCTGATGTACAGGCCAGCGAAGTATTGTTGGGTGCCTGGTAGGAGACTGAGGGGTTTACGGAAGTAAATAGACTGGTTGCAGGTAGCCTGAAAGGGAGAAGCAGATAGGTTATACCTAAAGCTAATTAGGCAGGAGGCGTTTTCTGAAACATCTTCTAGTATAAGAGAACGAGGGAGTATATGACAAGAAAGAGGGACATTGTTAAGCATGGCTTCAACTCCCAGTCCCACATAATACCAGGCAGGGGTTTGGCTTTTAAGCATAACCAGCAGTCTCAGGCCAGTTTAGGCTGAGTATCATTAAGCAGAGCAGAGTTACAATCAATTAAACCCCGTGAGATAGAGTCTTATAGAAAGACTTGAGGACTATGTTGGTCCTCTAGAGTAAGTGGCCAAGGTCACACAAGTCCAGTATGGGCAGAAAAATTTATAAACTCGTTGGCAGTTAGTATCGGGGTGATTTTCTGGACAAAGGTAAAAATCAACGAACTGAAGACTTCTGTTTTTGTTTGACATCTGACTGCGTGGGGCACCCCCTTGGGGCTGGATCCTGTGAACAGAGAACACAAATTGACCACAAGAGAAACCTTATTGGAGGCATCTTCCCTCCAGGTGGTATTTGCATAAACATATGCATAGCTGGAGTAGGCAGGCAAAATAAATGAATAAGAAAGACTAGCTGGAGGGCTTTACACAACTCAGTCGTAACTTTAAGGAGCCTGGCCCTGGCTGCGAGACCCATGTCTCTTGTTGGGTTTGGCTGGCCTTTTTGATGCCGGAGTGGTGAATTTAAGTAGGAATGCCATCGACCTTCATGGCTGTTGGGGTGGTGAGGATGACGGTGTAAGGTCCCTTTCAGGCAGGTGTGAGTCCTTTTTTCTGGAACTTTTTGACAAACACTAGGTCACCCAAACAGAAAGAGTGGCAGGGCCCAGTCTGGTCAGGAACTGGATTGGGGTGTGCTCCCCGGACGAGCGGCTAGATGATGTCTTGAACCTATTGGAGAGACTGCAGGTACTGTAACACGTCTGCTTGGGATATTTCTGCTAAATGGGTATCTTTTAACCTGGGTAGAATAGGTGGGGCCCTTTCATACATAATTTCAAAGGGAGAGAACCCCACCTTGTAAAGGGTGCACCTGCCTCTAAGGAGGGCTAAAGGAAGGAAGTCTATCCAATTTATACCAGTTTCTAAGATCAGTTTTGTAAGAGCATTTTTTAAGGTACGATTCATGCATTCTACCTGTCCAGAGCTCTGGGGCTGATAGGCACGATGAAGCTTTTATTGAATGTTTAATGCCTTACTGACTGATTGAGCTATGGACGAGGTGAAGGCTGGCCCATTATCAGACCCTATAGTGAATTGCAGTCCAAATCGAGGGATGATTTCATTGAGTAAAAATTTAACTACTGTGGAGGCAGTTTCATTTCTAGTGGCAAATGCCTCAGTCCATCCAGAGAAAGTGTCTACCATCACCAGGAGATACTTATATCCTGCCCGGTATGTGGCTTTATTTCTGTAAAGTCTACTTTCCACCTTTCTCCCAGACTGCATCCCCGGGAACAGTGGCTCAGTTCAGGTCTCAGACCTTGCTTGGCATTTACCTGTGCCCAAGCTGTACATTGGGAGGCTTCTTGGTTAGTTAAGTCCTGAAGGTGAGGAATTTTAAAATGGCTTCTCAAAAGCTGGGCTAGTTTTATTCCTCCTAAGTGGGTGGAAGAATGGAGATGACCAGCCAAGGCTTCTCCTAGGGCATGGGGCAGGAAAATTCTGGAATCTGGGAGAATTTACCAACCATCTGGGTTTTTTACTGGCCTGAAGATATGATGTTTGTTTTTCTCCTTCTGGAGAGTATGCGGGTGGTTGGGTAACTTAGGCTGTGGAAGGGACATGGCAGGTAGTAGGGTTAAAGGTGTAACTGGGAGCCAGGCTGCCTCTGGGGCAGCAGAATTTGCCTTTTTGTTTCCCAGGGCAACAGCCATGTTTTCCTTCTGGCACCCTTTGCAGTGGATAACAACCACCTGTAGAGGGAGCCAAACGGCCTCAAGCAGGGTTAGAATTTTTTAGTGGCCTTTGCTCTTGATAGACATGTACAGTGGCAAAAGCATACTGGCTGTCAGTATAGATGTTGATGCGTTTATCCTTACCCCATCAGAGGGCCTGAGTGAGGGCAGCCAACTCAGCTTTTTGTGCCGAAGTTCCGGCTGGCAGGGCCTGGGCACAGAATGTCCGTTTCCGTGGTGAAGGCCACACCAGCCTTTCTCAGTCCTTGCTTAAGGAAGTTGCTACTGTTCGTGAATATGGTAGTGTCCGCCCTTTCCAACAGAATATCCTAGAGATCAGGTCGGTCAGTTTCTGTAGCCTCTGGCAGTTTCTGGCAGTCATGGACAGGTATGGTGTAGTCTGGATCAGGAAGTAGAGTAGCTGGATTTAAACACCTTGTGGGGGAGATAGTTAAACGAGGCTGATTTAATAGCAAACTGGTACTGTAATATGCGGGCATTTGACATTCGTTTACCGGAAGCGCTTTACAGCAATGTTTCAACAGCTGGGGAGCCGTGAGGGTGAAGTTTTGGCCCAGGGTTAGTTTATCAGCCTCCTGGACCAGACTTGCGGTTGCTGTCACGGCTCATAGACAACTCGGAATGCTTGTGTTTAACTTTTTGCAGTGCGGCCGCTAAGCTTTCTGCCTTCCTTTTTGAAGCCTTTTCAGCTGCCAGAGCAGCCTGTTTGTGTTTCTCATGGTCTCGATTGTCAGAAACTTTCTGATCTATTTCTAGGAGCTGGGTGATATTCATCCTGGCAAATCCCTCAAGTTTTTGTAACTTTCTCCGAATATCACGGGCTGCCTGGGCCACAAATGCCAAATTAATAGCACGACTATTTTCAGGAGCCGCTGGATCAAATGGGGTGTAAATTCGATAGGCCTCATGGAGGCGTTCCAAAAACACTCCAGGTGACTCATTGGGCCCCTAGACAACTTCAGTTGTCTTAGACAGATTTATGGGTTTTTGAGTGGCTCCTTTAATACCAGAAAGGAAATTGTCCAGAGATTTAATTCCTGGTGGAAGTCGTCCAAAGCTCTCTTACCCCCCACCCCCCCACCGAGGTATTTGGGTTCCACTCAGGCTGAGTAGAAGGAAAAAAACTTCTCCTCGGAGGTCTTGGGCTCCCTCCTCCAGCATACTGGTGGAACTAGGGAAAAAACTTTCTAGCCTCCCTTCAAATACGGTCTCTTTTCTCAGATGTAAAAAGGGTCAGGAGAAGCTGTTGGCAGTCATCTCAAGTGGGCCAATCAGTCTGGAGTGTGGACTCAACCAGTGAGGTGAGGAGGTGTTTCTCAGAGAAAGGTGGGTTTTTGGGCCTTGCAGTTGTACAGGTTAGAAGTAGAAAAAGGGACATAGACCAAAAATAAGACAGCTCACTCACTACCTGATGGGGGTGGTGCCTCCCTTTATGGGAGCGCACTAAAAAGAATTTCTTTTTTTTTTTAAACAGAGTGACTCTGTAACCCAGGCTAGAGTGCAGTGGCATGATCTTGGCTTACTGCCACCTCTGCCTCCCAGGATGAAGCAGTTCTCCTGCTTCCGCCTCTCCAACAGCTGGGATTACAGGCACATATCACCATGCCTTGCTAATTTTTGTTTTGTTTTTGAGATGGAGTCTTACTCTGTCGCCCAGGCTAGAGTGCAGTGTCATGATCTTGGCTCACTGCAACCTCTGCCGCCCAGGTTTAAGTGACAATCCTGCCTCAGCCTCCTGACTAGCTGGGATTACAGGTGCCTGCCACTGCACCTGGCTAATTTTTGTAGTTTCAGTAGAGACAGGGTTTCACCATCTTGGCCAGTCTGGTCTTGAACTCCTGACCTCGTGATCCACTCTCGTTGGCCTCCCAAAGTGCTGGGATTACAGGTGTGAGCCACCGTGCCTGAGCAATTTTTGAATTTTTTATAGAGATGGGGTTTCTCTATGTTGGCCAGGATGGTCTCGAACTCTTGATCTCAGGCGATCCACCAGCCTTGGCCTCCCAAAGTGCTGGGATTACAGGCGTGAGCCACCACGCTCAGCCCAAAATAATTTCTTACAGGATTTATGCTTGTTTTAGGTGTATCGATTGCTATTCAGAGAAGCAAGAAGCTTCTCTGGATTGTGTGCTATGAAGAGGCAAGGTTAATTCTGGCCTTGGTTGTTGTGGTAGTTCTTACCCAAAAGTAGAAAAGATGGAGTGGTGCTCAATTTATTACCTGAACGCCGAAATATTTCCTGTGATGAATTAGACATGGCTTCCCATAAAATACCTTAGTTGAAATATATAGTCTCTTCTGATTAAACTATTGATAATTTTTAAAGTCTTTCTTATTAGTCAAATTAGGCTAATACTTCTAGGAAAGTTGTCAGAATATAAACCTAGCAAGGGACAGAGACATGATCACTATTCTTATCAAGCCTGTCTTGCTCAGATAATATGCTCTTGATGCTAATTTTTCACCATGCTTCATATGCCAGAACTGTAGACTCAGAACATCCAGAATTAAGCACAAATGATGCAGGCACTCAGGGCTCTGAATATAAGAACACAAAATGAATAAATTCTTAAAATCCTGGTGCTTATATTTTTGTGAGAAAGGAGAAGGATTGAAAAAATAGTAAGACTGGTTACTAAGTAGGAAATAAGTACTTTGAAGGAAAGTAAATGATGGCATGAGGTAATATGGAAGCTGATGGTGTGTCTGTTATGTTCTTTGTAGAGGGTAGGGACATCAGTGAGTGAAGAAACATCACCATCGGTCATTTATATTTCCATCTCTAATACATCTTCAGCACCATTTCAGGAACTCCTTAAGTGTGGATATAGATAGTGCGTAGTAATATAGACAGTCCTGCCTTTTTGGGGCTGACAATAATGATTTCCCATAAAGAGACAGGTATGGCTTATTGTCATTTTTGCATTGGTTAAAAGTTTTAGTGCATGTAATATGTGATCTTGACTTTGGACATGGGTATCTGGAACCTGGAGGAAGGCGCACCACTGCTGATGGTGTGTGCTAGAACCATATCTGATCCTTGTTGAAACATCTTAATGTGTTCTACTCCTCAAGCCACAGGGAACGGAGCCTGAAGTCATATCCAGTTAGGGATGCCAGGACGGCATCCTACTTATTGTCCAGTTGGGCCCTCTCTGGAGCTCTGCCCATCCCCAACCTCACCCCACCCTGTACGAGCTTGTGGTGAATTTTCTTTTCTTGCGTAGGCTGCATTACTTTTCTCTTCTGTCTCCTGGCTCCACACCCCTGGCTCTGTACTCTGCACTGGCCGTGGCAGCCAAAGGGAAGACCCAGGAGACCCCTGAAGCTGGGAAATGGCAAGTGTGGGAAAATGGCAAGTGTGCAGGGGCCCAAGGTCCGACATGGCCAGAGGGGCCCAGGCCTCCTGGCCGTCCGCATCTGAGTCTGTATCATCTGAGTTGCCCAAACGTGTAGGAAATGTGGTATCAAATCCACCCTCGCCCCCCGCCAACCTGACTTTCCTTGGTCTGGTAGCAAACTCCTAAATTGTAGATATCATTTCCACAGTCCCAAACACCACCCTCTGTTCTCAAATGCACAGTATTTTTTTTTTTTTTGAGATGAAGTCTCACTCTCACCCAGGCTGGAGTGCAGTGGTACAATCTCAGCTCACTGCAACCTTTGCCTCCTGGGTTCAAGCGATTTTCCTCCTGAGTAGCTGGGATTACAGGCACCTGCCACCACGCCCAGCTAACTTTTTTTGTGTTTTTAGTAGAGACGGGGTCTCACCATGTTGGCCAGGCTGGTCTAGAACTCTTCACCTCAAGTCGTCTACTTACCTTGGCCTCCCAAAATGCTGGAATTACCAACATGAGCCACCACACCCAGCCAACCATTTGTCCTTCTTTCTACATTAGAGACATGTCATATTTTATCATTTTTGCACAAAGCAGTGGATGACTCTTTTATAAAGATTTTTTTTTTATGTTTGTGAGCTTTTCACCTCAGAGGTAAGCAGAGAATAACCACCTTAAACTCCATTGTGAAAAACCTTTGTGTCTCTCCTCCTTTATCTTCCCTAAGAGTGAACCCTTATCAGAATGGCTTTGCGTTGAAGTTCCTCTTTGGAAACTTTATGGGGTTGATTTTCCTCAGCTTACCCTCTCTCTTCCTGGTCCTGGGGTTCAGAACTCACTGGGGCTTCCCCAAGAAGCCCATGGCTTTCATGTCTCTTAGAGGATCTAGTGAGCATCAGCCCATGCAGTCCCTCAGGGGAGCCGTTGGATGCCTTGGCACTGGAAGCAGTGACATGGTATACCCTTCATCTGAAAAGCTCACCTGTTGGGACACTGAGCTTGTTTTTCCCCAGCCCCAGTTTCCGTTCTCTGGAGATATGTTGGTGATTATCTAATTGGATGGTGGTATTGAGGGGAAAGACAGAAAATGATTCTTGCCCTCTGGATTCTCCCAGAGTACTTGAAGGGAGAAAAATGATCCCAAAAATCAAGGAAACCCAGGTGATGCAAGAACTGGAAAAGTAAAATGCTCTTAGGTATGGGAGTGGGGGCACAGTCCACTGTCTCTGGGAAGAGTCAGTGAGCAAGACTTAAGTGACAAGATGGAGGTGGGGGAGATGTCCCATGTCCTGACTGGGCAGTTAAGTCAGATTTGTCTGTGTTCCAGGTCAGCAGGGCCCTTCCCTGGTTTTGTTACCTTAAGAAGATTTGTTGACTTATTTCATCATGTAAAATGTATTTTACCATTAGACCTTGAAAGATAGGCTAAAATATTTCCAAAGAGATGAGATGTGGATCTCAGAAAAATAAATTTCTACCCTAATATTTGTTAAAAATTTGTATTTACGTCTGGGCATGGTGGCTCACACCTGTAATCCCAGAACTTTGGGAAGCCAAGGTGGGTAGACCACGAGATCAGGAGATGGAGACCATCCTGTCCAACATGGTGAAACCCGTCTCTACAAAAATATAAAAATTAGCTGGGTGTGGTGGCACATGCCTGTAATCCCAGATACTCGGGAGGCTGAGGCACGAGAATTGCTTGAATCCAGGAGTTGGAGGCCGAGATCGCACTACTGCACTGCAGCCTGGTGACAGGGTGAGACTCCGTCTCAAAAAAAAATTTGTATTTACTTTGTTCCCCTGAGAGCATATATGCAGTAAGTTTCTTAGGTCTGTTCTTTTTTGTGATTTTATTTGTTGTTGTTGTTGAGATACAGTCTGGCTCTGTCACCCAGGCTGGACTTCAGTGGCATAATCATGGCTCACTGCAACCTCTGTCTCCCTGAATCAAGCAGTCCTCCTATCTCAGCCTCCTGAGTAGCTGGGACCATAGGTGCAGGCCACCATGACTGGCTAATTTTTTGTAGAGATAGGGTTTCACCATGTTTCCTAGGCTGGTCTCAAACTCCTGAGCTCAAGTGATCCTCCTACCTTGGCCTCCCAAAGTGCTGGAATTACAGGTATGAGCTACCGCACCCAGCCTTTTTTTTTTTTTTTTTAAATTTCAAACAGAATCCTAGAATTTAGCCTTGAGAAGGCTACAGAGTGAAGAATCTCGGAGAAATAGGGAGGACCACTCTTCATTATGACTTAAGATAACTGAATATGTATTTATGTACGTATGTATTTATTTTGAGACAGGGTCTCCCTCTTTTGCCCAAGTTGGACTGCAATGGCACCATTATAGCTTGCTACATTCTCATACTCCTGGGCTCAAGCAGTCCTCCCACTTCAGCCTCTTGAGTAGCTGGGACTACAGGCATGTGCCACCACTGCTGGCTAATTTTTAAAACTTTTTGTAGCGATGGAGGTTCTCACTGTATTGCCAGAACTGGTCCCGAACTCCTGGGCTCAAACAATCCTGTGTCAGCCTCCTAATGTGATGGAATTACAAGTGTGAACTAGGTCACTCGGCTACTGAATACATTTTGAAGAGAAAGTACGGTAGATAAATTGGTGAATTCACCAATTTATTCACCAATTTAGTGAAGATTCACCAGGCTGGGTGGGGTGGCGCATGCCTGTAATCCCAGCACTTTGGGAGGCCGAGGCTGGCAGATCACTTGAGGTCAGGAGTTTGAGACCAGCCTGGCCAACATGGTGAAACCCCGACTCTACTAAAAATACAGAAACTAACCGGGCGTGGTGGCGTGTGCCTGTACTTCCATCTCCTCGAGAGGTTGAGGTGGGAGAATTGCTTGAACTGTGCCACTGCACTCCAGCCTGGGTGACAGAGCAAGACTCCATCTAAAAAAAAAAAAAAAAAAAAAAAGACCAGGCATGGTGGCCCACGCCTGTAATTCCAGTACTTTGAGAGGCTGAGACTGGGGGATCACCTGAGGTCAGGAGTTCGAGACCCGCCTGACCAACATGGAGAAACACTGTCTCTACTAAAAGTACAAAATCAGGCAGGCATGGTGGCGCATGCCTGTAATCCCAGCTTCTCGGGAGGCTAAGGCAGGAGAATTGCTTGAACCTGGGAGGTGGAGGTTGTGGTGAGCCGAGATTGTGCCACTGCACTTTAGCCTGGGCAACAAGAGCAAAACTCTGTCTTAAAAAAAAAATCACCATTAAGATGGTAAAAAATCCTTCATTAGTCTGGTTTAGTACTTAGTTATATTTGATCTGCAGGATAGGTATGAGCTTGAGAGTATTTTCTCTTAGTGTAATAACAGAAGATGGGCTTTATTTTCCCAGTAACCAGTTATGAGAACACATGTAAAATACTTCCTAGAGTGTTTTCGGGGGCTCATCAGGTAGGCACCATGTGTTGCACATGTAGCAAAATCCCAAACTCTCAGATGGAAGGCAGGAGACCAGAAATTTTGATCTTTTTTCCATAAACAGTTTAGGCACCAAGCTACTCTGTATAGGTCATCGGGCTCCTTCTCCAAATCCATTTCCCAGATAGTAGCAATGGCTGTGATACAGGACAGGTGTGCCCTAAAATTGGGGCTTATCCCAGGATGGTTTCTGGCTTTGCCCAGGGAAAAATTCAAGGGCAGGCTGGTGGTGTTAGGCAGCAGTCTTTTGTTTAACAATGCTGGTCTTTGTGGATCAGTGCTAACTCATAGGCAGTACACCCAGAGTCAGCAACATACAGTTGGGTTCTTGGCAACTGTATTTTTACCCACTTTCAATTATATGTGAATTAAGGAGCAGATTATTTAAAACTTTCTAGGGAAGGGGTGATAACTTTCAGGTCATTGCTATGGTATTTGTAAACGGTCATGGCATTGGTGGGAGTGTTTTATGCTAATGAGCAGTGAGAGCCACTAGAGATCGCAGTCTTTGACATGGGCTGGTTTTGGCCACTTTATTCACTTTACCTTACCTCTGCCAGATCCTGCTTTAGCCAGTAGGTTTGTGATCAGAAAAAAAGTCCTGCTGGTCTCCTACCTCAGATGAACATTGTGAAGAGTGGCCTTTTTTTAAGGATAAGCATTCTCAGGAATGCTTATATAAACTCCTCTGCACACTAGGTGGTAGGACTTTGTTATGACAGGTTCTCCAGGTCCACTGTACGGGCAGACATTAGATGTGACACAGGCAGCACATATTACTCCTTGAAACTGCCACCAAGAAAGATGATCAGACACTGCTATTGCTCTACCTGTTATTTCAGTACTAGTACGAGAATTGCTGTGTGGAAGGAAGTGAATACGATGACCAAACAGTGGAGTAAATGTTTGGAGACTCCCGAAGCATGTGAGCTTCTTATTAATTAAGTATAGATCCCCAGCCTTGTCAGTCTCACCCATTCTCTCCACATATGTGGGATTTTCAGGACTTGGTGGCCTTTGAGGATATAGATGTGAACTTCACCCAGGAGGAGTGGGCTTTGCTGGATCCTTCCCAGAAGAATCTCTACAGAGATGTGATGTGGGAAACCATGAGGAATCTGGCCTCTATAGGTAAGGATTATATACTTCCATCACTTAGTCGATTAGAGAAGAAGTGTTTCTTGTGCATTGACGCTGTTCCATGGTTTGCATCATGGAGGGAGAATACTTAGGGGGCTAAAATATGCATAGTCACAGGGTAACATGAACCTAGAATCTAATAATTTTTCTATAATTTTGTACTAATTCAGAATTTTTCTGGGTCTCTGTTTTAGGGAGAAAATGGAAGGACCAGAACATTAAAGATCACTACAAACACCAAGGGAGAAATCTAAGGTAATTTGTCCTCAGAGACAACAAATTCACTTGAAAGTATCTTAGCATGTCATAAAATTTTAAAACCAGGCGAACACAACTGATAAGCCAAGCTTCAAATTTATTTATTTTTAGAATATTTTCCCCAAATATGTATTCTTCAATGTAAACAGATTTTTAGTTTTTGTAAAAACGTGGCCGAGCGCGATGGCTCACGCCTGTAAACTCAGAACTTTGGGAGGCTGAGGCAGGCGGATCATGAGGTCAGGAGTTCAAGACAAGCCTGGCCAACATAGTGAAACTCTGTCTCTACTAAAAATACAAAAAATTAGCTGGGCATGGTAGTGGGCACCTGTAATCCCAGCTACTCAGGAGGCTGTGGCAGGAGAATTGCTTGAACCTGGGAGGCGGAGGTTGTAGTGAGCCGATATTGTGCCATTGCACTCTAGCCCAGAGCATTGAATCCATTCATACTCAAACAAATCAAACTTGGCATTGAGTCTACACTTTCCCTGCTAATGTTAAAAATGCAAGTTTAATAGCTATTAATATAAAACACATGACAAACAAATCCTTAGTAATTTCCTTCTCATTTTTCACAGACGTCATATGGTAGAAAGGCTCTGTCAAAGTAAAGATGGTAGTCAGCATGGAGGAATTTTTAGCCAGTTTGCAAATCATAATCTGAGCAAGAAAATTCCTGGAGTGAAACTATGTGAAAGCATTGTATATGGAAAAGTCAGCATGGGTCACTCATCCCTTAATAGACACATCAGAGATCATAGTGGACATGAACCAAAGGAATATCAGGAATATGGAGAGAAGCCAGATACACGTAACCAGTGTTGGAAACCCTTCAGTTCTCACCACTCCTTTCGAACACATGAGATAATTCACACTGGAGAGAAACTCTATGATTGTAAGGAATGTGGAAAAACCTTCTTTTCTCTCAAAAGAATTAGAAGACACGTAATCACACACAGTGGCTATACACCATATAAATGTAAGGTATGTGGGAAAGCTTTTGATTATCCCAGTAGATTTCGAACACATGAAAGAAGTCACACTGGAGAGAAACCCTATGAATGTAAGGAATGTGGAAAAGCCTTCACTTGTATCACAAGTGTTCGAAGACACATGATAAAGCACACTGGAGATGGACCTTATAAATGTAAGGTATGTGGGAAACCCTTTCATTCTCTGAGTTCATTTCAAGTACATGAAAGAATTCACACTGGAGAGAAACCCTTTAAATGTAAGCAATGTGGTAAAGCCTTCAGTTGTTCCCCAACCTTACGAATTCATGAAAGAACCCACACTGGAGAGAAACCTTATGAATGTAAGCAGTGTGGGAAGGCCTTCAGCTATCTCCCCTCCCTTCGACTACATGAAAGAATTCACACTGGCGAGAAACCCTTTGTATGTAAACAATGTGGTAAAGCCTTTAGATCTGCCAGTACCTTTCAAATACATGAAAGGACTCACACTGGGGAAAAACCTTACGAATGTAAGGAATGTGGGGAAGCCTTCAGTTGTATCCCAAGTATGCGAAGACACATGATAAAGCATACTGGGGAAGGAGCTTACAAGTGTAAGGTATGCGGGAAACCCTTTCATTCTTTGAGTCCATTTCGAATACATGAAAGAACTCACACTGGAGAGAAACCTTATATATGTAAACATTGTGGTAAAGCTTTCGTTTCTTCCACATCAATTCGAATACATGAAAGAACTCATACTGGAGAGAAACCCTATGAGTGTAAGCAATGTGGGAAAGCCTTCAGTTATCTCAACTCCTTTCGAACACATGAAATGATTCACACTGGTGAGAAACCCTTTGAGTGTAAGCGATGTGGTAAAGCCTTTAGATCTTCTAGTTCCTTTCGACTACATGAAAGGACTCACACTGGACAGAAACCCTATCATTGTAAGGAATGTGGGAAAGCCTATTCTTGCCGTGCAAGCTTTCAGAGACACTTGTTAACACACGCTGAAGATGGACCACCTTATAAATCCATGTGGGAAAGCCTTTAATGTTCTGGACTCCTGTCAGATACATTAAAGTACTCACACTGAAGGGAAGCCCTGTGAATGTAAGTGATGTGGGAAAGCATGAAATTCTGTTGGTGCCTTTATTAATACATGAAAGAAATAATTCTGGAGAGAAGCCATATAAATGTAAGTAACATGGGAAAGCCTTCAGTCATTTTAGTTCCTTTCAAATACATGAAAGAACTCATCCTGGAGAAAAACCGAACAAATCCTTTTTTGAAAGGAACCCATATTTGAAAGAAATCCTGTGTAAAGAGTGTCGGAAAGGTTTTGTCATCACACAATCCTATGACACATATAAATGCACAGTGGAGAGAACCCTGGTACATGTAAAGAGTGTGGGAGATTCTTTAGTCATTTCACTTCCACTTGAAGCCAGGAAAGAACACACAAAAGAGAGAAAGCTCTTGAATGTAAGCAGTGTCCAAACGTTTTTAGTCAGCCCACATGTTGTCAGCAACATGTAAGAATGTACCCTGGATTGAAACACTATAAATGTGAAAACCACAAGGAAGGTTTTCCTTTATAACACACTTGTAAAGCCATTTGAGGGCTCTGTGGCTTTGTGGATTAAAGTACTTGTCTGGCAAACAGGAGATGCTGGATGTCATTCCCCAGCAGGGCCTCACTAGTTGAGATATTGAATTTGAATAGACTTTTCAACTCTGGCTGGGTGTGGTGGCTTACACCTGTAATCCCAGCACTTTGGGAGGCTGAGGCAGGTGGATCGCTTGAGGTCAGGAGTTTGACACCAGTGTGCACAACATAGTAAGACCTCATCTCAAAAAAAAAAAAAAAAAAAAGTCATTTGAAAACTTCTAATGTAGCAAAATCCTATAAATGTAAATACTTCAAAAAGCCTCATGCATAGCAGGTCATGTAGACTCCAGAAAATATATAACCTTATGGAAATGTAGATGTTATATGTATATTTTGTTAGTTGGTGGCTCATATTTAAAATAGCTCTCTGGACTATGGTTTCAAATGCTTAATCTCATAAAGAAATGTTAAATTGATATAATCCTGTAAGTAATTTTAAAGCAATAGTGCATGAATTTCATAGGTAGCATTGTTTTAGGTCAGTAAATAAAATATTTGTCTTTCCATTTTGAAGTGTGTTTAATCCAATGATGAACTTAAATGTGTTTCTTATATTTGAGTATGTTAAATTGTATATGGTTGCTTAATTGTTCTGTGATTGAGGACCACTGAAAAATAAGTCTTGATAAATGTTGGTATGAACCTACTTGCTTCATTTAGCAGGTTCTTGATTCCCTTCCCACATTATATATATTCCATCATATTTATTGGAACAACCCTTTTTTTTTTTCTTTGAGACAGGGTCTCTGTGCTCTGTTGCCCAAGCTGGAGTACAGTGGCATGATCTCAGCTCACTGCAGCCTCTGCCTTGTGGGTTCAAGTGATTCTCCCACCTCAGCCTACCAAGTAGGTGAGACTATAGGCATGTGCCACCATACCTGGCCTATTTTTTGCATTTTTAGTAGAGATGGGTTTCACCATGCTGGCCAGGCTGATCTCAAACACCTGACCTCAAGTGATCCACCCGCCTCAGTGTCCTAAAGTGCTGGGATTACAGGTGTGAGCCACCACACCTGGCCCATTTTTTTTTTCTTGGCTCAAAATATTTAATTTTCCTTGTTATTAAAGAGTTGGTATTAATTCTAAGTGTAATGTATATTACAGACTGTAGTCTCATGTGAATTATTATTTTAACCTGTTGCTCTTTACTCCTTGTTATTTATTCCGGCTGCTCTTTGTGTAATTGATTTTGGGATAAGGAGAGAGCTATGATGGGATAATAAAATCTAGAATGGGAGATGCCTTTCATGGATTGTGTCATGTCAATCTGGGTAAGGGGAACTAAACTTTTCAGACTTCATTTATTTTTTCTTTTCTTTCTCACTTTCCTTTTTTTTTTCTTTCTTTCTGAAATAGAGTCTCACTCTGTCACCCAGGCTGGAGTGCAATGGCATGATTGTAGCTCACTGTAACCTCAAACTCCCGAGCTCAGGTGGTCTTCTGACCTCTGCCTCCTGAGTGGCTGGAACTATAGGTATGTGCCACCAAGCCCAGCTAATGTTTTTGTTTTTTTAATTTTTTTTTTTGGTAGGATGGTATCTTGCTGTGTTGCCCAGACTGGTCTCAAACTCCTGGCCTCAAGTGACGCTCTAGCCTCAGCCTCTTAAAGCACTGGGATTATAGGCATAAGCCACTGTACCTGGCCCAGAATTTATTTCTTTTATGGTTACATGTAGATTGCATCAATGGCCTATATTTCTGGAAGGTTAGAATGCAGAAGTGAAGGCATTAGTCAGATTTTGGAGGCATCATATGGGGAGAAAGATTAATATGGGCTGTTTGGACATGGTCATCTAGACCTGTCCAAACAGCCCATATTAATCTTTCTGATTATTTGCCCTGCCAATCAAGAGTATCCTTAGCCATGTACGGAGGCTCATGCCTATAATTCCAGCACTTTGGGAGGCTGAGGCAGGCTGATCACCTGAGGTTAGGAGTTTGAGACCAGCCTGACCAATATCATGAAACTCTGTCTCTATTAAAAATATAAAAATTATCTGGGCATGATGGTGCATGCCTATAGTCCCAGCTGAGGCAGGAAAATCCCTTGAGCCGGGTAGGTGAAGTCTGCAGTGAGCTGAGATTGCACCACTGCACTCCAGCCTGGGTGACAGAGTGCAGACCAAGACCCTGTCTCAAAAAAAAAAAAAAGAAAAAAATTATCCTCTAAACCACCACCAGCTACTTCACCTCCATGTTCTCAAAGTTATAGATGTCCATAGATGTTCTTACAAGCTTCATATCAAAGATTCAGCTGCTATTTTGATATTCCTGAAAGCGCTAATGTATCCACCAAGTAATCAGTTTATATTGTCATTGTTGGGAATAGTCTGATGATCTGACTTGGTTCCTGTAAGGTCCAGTTTGTACATAAACATTTTTGTCCATAGGGATAGTGGCTGTTACTGATGTAGGTTGAGAACTACAGTGGCACTATCGAAAAACAAAAACCCTACATGGAGCTTGTTCCTCTGCTGCATTATGCAGAGATGGGTCTTACCCTGCCCTTTCATGTGAGAATAAGCACCTTATTCATTACAGAAAGATTGTGGATGTTTCCTGTTACTCATAGCTGAATGCAGTCCCTCAGTTTATTTTGAATTATGTTTGATTATATATGATTACAAACAATATACCTGTCTTCTTCAAACAAAAGTTCTCTACATGTTTCTTAGAAATAATAACTGTGCGAACAACTTGCATACTATCCAATGAGTTTTGTATTTACTGATAATATATATTAAAATATCCCATTGCAATCATGGATCAGATAAACTTTATGAGTTAGCTATTTGTCCAACATTGTGAGTCAATATTACTGTGAGCTTGCAACTTCAGGCCTTTTTTTCCTCCTACAAATTTTCGTTTTCATGCTTGATTACAACTTTTATGATGACAGTAGTTTTTCATACGCAGAATACCAAAAGTCACATCATGTTGCGAGTGATTTCTTTCCAAGGACTACCAGGAACGTACGTGTTGTCAAACAAGTGAATTGTAGTAATAAATATTACCACAGGCTGGGTGCAGTGGCTCACTCCTGTAATCCCAGCACTTTGGGAGGCTGATGCGGGCAGATCACTTGAGGCCAGGAGTTGGAGACCAGCCTGGACAACATAGCAAAGCCCTGTCTCTACTAAAAATACAAAAATTAGCCTTGCTTGGTGGCATGGACACCACCTGTGGCTATTTTTTTTTTTTTTAAGAGTCTTGCTCTGTGGCCAGGCTGGAGTACAGTGGCACCATCTCAGCTCACTGCAACCTCCGCTTTCTGGTTCAAGTGATTCTCCTGCCTCAGCCTCCCAAGTGGCTGGGACTACAGGTGCACACCACCACACCCAGCTAATTTTTGTATTTTTAGTAGAGACATGGTTTCATCATGTTGGCCGGGATGGTCTTCATCTCTTGACCTCGTGACTCACCCACCATGCTGGGATTACAGGCGTGAGCCACCATGCCCAGCTTTGGCTAATTTTTTAAAGTTTTTATAGAGTCAGGGTCTCCTTATGTTGCCCAGGCTGGTCTTGAACTTCTGGTGGGCTCAAGTGATCTTCCCTCCTCAACTTCCCAAAGTGCTTGGATTAGAGGTATGAGCCACTGCAACTGGCTTTGCACCCATATTCTTTTTTTTTAAGACGAGGTTTTACCATGTTGGTCAGGCTGGTCTTGAACTCCTGATCTCAGGTGATCCGCCCGCCTTGGCCTCCAAAGTGCTTGGATTACAGGCGTGAGCCACCACGCCCGGTTTTTTTTTTTTTTTTGGAGACGAAGTCTTACTCTGTCACCCAGGCTGGAGTGCAGTGGCACGATTTCGGTTTACTGTAATCTACACTTCTGGGTTCCAGTGATTCTCCTGCCTCAGCCTCCCTAGTAGCTGGGACTACGGGTGCCTGCCACCACGCCCAGCTAATTTGTTTTTGTTTTTTTTTTTTTAGTAGAGATGGGGTTTCACCATATTGGCCAGGCTGGTCGAACTCCTGACCTTGTGATCTGCTGGCCTTGGCCTCCGGAAGTGCTGGGATTACAGGCGAGAGCCCCCTCACCCGGCCCCCTGTTATTAACACTATCTTTCACTGTGAAAGATTTCCAAAAATGACATTGCTCAGTCAGTGTGTGTGTTTTTCATATTGCTCATGATTGTTACGTTCTTTCTTTCCTCCCTGCTTTTCCTTCCTTTCTTGAGATATAATTGACAATGAATGCTTATATTTAAAATATGAAATTGTTTTGACATATGTTTAACACCCATAAAACCATCACCTTAAGAAATTTTCTCATACCCCTTTGTGTTCTTTCCCTCACCTCCTGGCCCTCTCCCTGGTCCCAACTGATCTGTTTTTTGGTTCTTAGCTTTGTATTATATTTTTCAGAAAGTCATGTAAACAGAACCAGAATAGCCTTTTGAATTTGGCTTTTATCACTTCCTATATCTTACCTACAAGTGGTGTCTTCAGGCCTGGACAGAGACCTTGAGCCCCAGATAGCTTCCGGGTCCTTGGATGACACTCCTACATTGAGTCTCTTAATTCCCTTAGTGGTTTCTGGATTCTGCCCCTGGTCCATCAGATCCTACCCTCTAATCTTGGACACGGTTCCCAAATCCACAAATGATTCCCTGGGAGGAGGACACCAGCCTCGGACCTTGCAGTCCCCACGCTGGGGCACTGGACACCACCCTAGATCTTCAAGACCCTTTTCCATGTCTGTGAGTTACCATGATGCAGAAGGTCCTCTTTGGAGCTGAAATTCTATCCCACATTCTCGAACTGCTTTGATGTCCAAAGCTTCGTGTCTTGACACGCAAGCCCTTCCACTGTATCCATGGAAACCCACTCGCCTCCCTCAACTTCCTCCCACACGCCGACCCCCAGGCGTGCTGTTCATATACTGGAACCTGCAGGTGCTGGTCCAGAGCTGCTTGGCCGCAGTGTGGTCTCCAGGCGGAGGTGGGGATGGTGACAGCAGAGAACAGGTCCTGCGGGCATGGAGGGGTATGGCTGAGTGGGGGCAAGACCTCGGGTTACCCTCTCCCTGTCTCCTGTCTTCTCATCGCTGCCCTTCTTAACTGCACGTTTCAAAGTCATGGAGTTCACAGGTTTTGCCAGAGCTCTCTAGAGGAAACCTGGTCCTGGCGCGACAGCGACGTCTCTGGACACCAGCGGAGGAGAGAAGGAGCAGCGAGGACGGCAGCCCCCAGAGCAACCTCAAGAATGTGAGAGGAGGATGGGGCTGAGCAGTGGGGCGAGGAGTTCTATGAAGGGAGTGACCTGACCCAAGGAGACTTGTGGGGTCTAAGTGCACTTAAGGCCTAGTGCGGAGGACAGACTGAGCCGGGAAAGGGCGGGGCTGAGCTGGACTGGGCGGGGCTTAGATCAGCCCTGGGCGGGGCTCGGAGCTTGAGGGGCGGACTGAGCCTGGACTGGCCCGGACTAACCTGCAAAGGGGATGGAAGTCAGACTGCGAGGCTGAGCCCAGGGGCAGTAAGGGCATGAGAAGGATAAAGCTGTTTCCTAGGCTGACCAGTGCCTAAGCGAGAGAGGCAGGATGACCGCCGAACAGAGAAGGGCGGGCCTTGGCGGAAAGGGCGGGGCCGAGCAGGCGTCCTAGCACTCAGTCCAGGCTCTACCAGGCCAACAGTGGCCGAAACTTACCTAGTCGTCTGACACCACCCTGATGCTTGATGCACCTGGTGGAAGACAGGCTGAGTAAGAGATGAGAACGTGGTTACACAGATTAAGGTCTGGTGGACGTCCGTGGGTGGGGTATTGGCAAGTGGCTTGGGCGAGACCAGGAAGAATTCTCGGGCGTCTGAGGGTGTTAGTCTGGCAAGGGAACCAGAAGGGAATAGGAGTCAGAGAAAGAAAATGGATCAAGGTCGGGCGCGGTGGGTCACGCCTGGGATTCCAGCACCTTGGGAGGTCGAGGCGGGCGGATTACCTGAGACCGGGAGTTCAAGACCATCCTGGCCAACATAGTGAAATGCCATCTCTACTAAAAAGTACAAAAATTAGCTGGGCATGGTGGCGTGCGCCTTGTAGTCCCAGATACTCGGGAGGCTTACGCAGGAGAATCGCTTGAACCCAGGAGGTAAAGGTTGCCGTGAGCCGAGATCAGGCCACCGCACTCCAGTCTGGCGACAGAGTGAGACTCCGTCTCAAAAAAAGAAAAAAAGGAAAATGATCAAAAGAATCAGGACAGGGAGGAGATAAGGAGGCCGAGAGAAGAACTAGATAATGACCTGGGAAAAGGAACCGCCTCAGTAGAGAGGGTTTCATATAAGAGGGGTTGGTACAAGTCGCTTAGGCCACATTTCTCATCCTGGGGGGTGCACCTGGTGGACAAGTCGGAAGTTGGGCTCAAAGTCCAGTAAGGGGATCAGGGTGGGAACCCGTACTGCAGTGGGAAGGGATCACAGGCCAGCTGGGGCCACCTGAGTGAAGACAAGGATATATGCCTGGAGGTGGGAGGATCTGAGTGAAAACTGGGATCAGGCTGGGTGGGGTGACCTGAGGAGGAAACAGGTAAAGACTTGGCAGCAAGACCTGGACTTGGATGGGGCTCTGCGTCACTCACCCTGAGCTCCGTGGAGCTGTCCTTCAGGCTGCTGCGGCCCTGGGACTGTTTCTTCAGCACAGTTGGCTAGATGTTCCCACCCTGTGTGTGAGGGTGTCTGGGTGAGGGATTGCCCCCCATACCTGCCCCAATTTATTGGTGGTACACAGAGGAGGTGGAAGAATGGACTGTAGGCTGGAAGGCACACGATGAAGGGCTGATCCCCCATCTGGAGAATGGGAGGGTGAAATGCATGGTGGAGGTCAGGCTGGGGGTCTGGGGTAGGCTGATGTAAATGGAGCTGTTAACTGGGTTGTAGTGCCCTACCACCAGCTCAGTCTGGCCCACGTTACAGGTGGTCAGTGGTACCCTTTAGGGGAAGTGGATGGGATGAACACAGATGATTGAAATGAGAATAATAAACGGGAAACAAGAAATCTAAGCACATTTCCCCATATCTCATTAAACCATTCTCCCAACTTTGGGAATAGATCATTAAAAAAAAAAAATGGTTGAGACTCATTCATCTGATGGAGTGTTTCTCTACTCTTTTAAAATGTTTAAATTAGGCCAGGCGTGGCGGTTCACACCTGTAATCCCAGCACTTGTAATAACCTACTCTGGGCTAGCATCACTGACTCCATCTTGGCTGTCAACTCCAACCTAGCTTCCTCCTCCCTACCACAGCCCCTTTGGGTGCATAACTGGGTCCTGCCGCACTTAGAAGCATTGAAGCATACTGTTCTTAACACTTGTAAACATTGTAACCGCATCCTGCTTGGCATACCCGCCCTGCTATTGTAAGAAAAAAAGTTTCCCTTTGATCATTGTTTAGAAGGAGCCTGATCATCCCCTTCTTGGTAGTTGTATGGAAAACACCTGTGCTCACAGCCCCTTCCTCTAACCTGCTTTTCTGCTTCGATAAAATTCCGCTTCAGCTAAGTACCCCCTCCCCTACCTAAATCAAGGTATAAAAGATAAACAAGCCCCTTCATTGGCCGTCTCTCGGTTGCTGGCTAATAAAAGGACTCTTAATTTGGAACTCAGTGTGTGGCGCATTCCTTCTAACTCACTTGGTTACTACACACTTTAGGAGGACGAGGCAGGCGAATCACCCGAGGTCAGGAGTTCAAGACCAGCCTGACCAATATGGAGAAACCCCCGTCTCTACTAAAAATGCAAAATTAGCCAGGCGTGGTGGCGCATGCCTGTAATCGCAGTTACTCGGGAGGCTGAGGCAGGAGAATCACTTGAACCTGGGAGGCGGTGGTTTCGGTGAGCCGAGATTGCGCCATTGCACTACAGCCTGGACGACAGAGAGACTCCGTCTGGAAAAAAACAAAAAAAAACAAAAAACAGAAAATGTTCTATAATTGGCTGTGGTGATAATTATGTATTTGTATCTTTGAATATACTGTACTGAATTGTACACTTAAAAGGGGTGCATTGTGTAGTGTTTGTATTTTATTTTGATGTAGCTTTTCAAATAAATACACATGACTTTAGATTTTTGATCTAATCTGTTAAGCATACTAAGAGTTTCCAGATATGCCCTAAATTTACATCATTTTTTATTGTTTATTCTTGAATCAGTGAAAATAACACTTCAATTACCTTAGGTATATCAAGTCGTTTACATTTTAAAGTTCTCTATGAACACAATCTGTAACCTATCTAAAATAAATTTCCCTGTAGTGTGAAATGTACACTTCAGAGTTTAGTTGAACACATCTCAGCTTGTGGTTACTTTGATAAGCATCCTTGCATCCACGCCAGGGATGTGGGGTTCAAAGAGATTGTGTGTAAAAGGCTCTGGAGGCCAAGGTGTGGGGATTGGGGAAGGGTTGGGTGGAGGCCTCAATGCCGTTAGCCGTCAAATCAAAGTGGAGCTAGACTCTTATCACACACGGTGAGGTCACTTTTAAATGTCTGTATTTGTGAACGAGGCTCACAGTTCCACGAGTGCCCTCAAGACTCAGGCCAAGTCCCTGGCCCCTGGAGGAGTCAGACCCTCTTGTTCCAATCTGGACTTGTTTAGGTGGCCCTCCTGCTGTGGACTTTCTCCTTAAAGGATCGCTACATCTGGCAACTAAGGCTGGAATTCGCTGCGCAGACTTGTTTCCCCGCGTTCAGAAACAGCTGCGACAGGATGCCAGGGTCCATCGAGAGGGCTGAGAATAAGTTCAGCTTCAACGCAACTGTCCCTGGCTGTGACTGGTTTCTGCCTGGACTGAAGCCCAGTTGCCACTGCGGCAAGACCTTTCGCAGCTTTGTCAATCCGGGTACAGAGGGGGTGGGGCCTCATGAACTGTCCAATCAGAGGTGCCACGTGAAGGTGGGTGGGGCAACGCGTCACAAAAGGGGTGGGCGTCTTACGTCGTTACGCACCGCGGTTGCCAGGTGCCTCAGTTATCATGTACCCCTATGGCTCCTGCTATGTACGCTGTGACCAACGCTGCATAGAAGAGATGAGGGAGGACGGCCAGACACCTGGAAGCCGGAAAATGGTGAGTATGTGGGGCCTGTGTCCCGAGACCTGAGGAGGGGCAGGTTGGAACCGGTTGTGGCAGGACGTGGGGCTCCCCTCGGCGACTCCGGGGCCTGGGACCCGGTTCCCTTTGGCACAGCTGGATCCTCGGTGCCCTGGCCGCAGAGTGGGGCTGGGCCGGCATCCGGGACCCTGGCGTCCTGTCCGGTTCCCGCGCGACGCCTACGGCCCCGGCTCTGGCCTCGGAGCCCCCTCTAGGCAGCTCCGCGTCCGCAGCCCCGAGTCTCCCCAGATTGTGAGGGAGCCCACAGGAGGGTCGTGGGGAGGATTCCAACTCGTGTGTGGGGTTGGTGCTTGGGAAGAGCAGAGGTCCGTGGGGTCCTCAGTCCTTCCTTTCTCCATGAAGGTCACTATCTTCCCCTGAGCTTTCCAAATGCATGGAAAGCAGGGTGTCATATCCATGATCCTATCTCCAGCCTACCTCTTCCTAAGGCTGGCAGTAAATTCCCAAGTTTGCGGATCCCTTCCCGCATTCCTAAAGTCTGACGTCCCCTCTCCAGTGCACAGCGTCGTTATTAATTGTTTGGCCTCTGGTGCATTTCACACGGACGCCGTGTTTTTAATTTTTCCAAAGAACCAGGGATAACTCGTTTTAAAAGATTTATTTTTTGTTTGCGGATATTTTTCAGGCGAGGAAGGCAAAGAATACCCACCTGGAATTGTTGTAGAAATCCTCATGACACTCCTTCCAGTATCTCTCCTGAGCCCAGACATCCTTTGGGAACTCTTGGGTTGAGGCTCCTCTTTGGAAACTTCCCTGGGTGATCTGTCTTTTTAGCAGTTTCAGTTTGGCACTACCCCTCCTTGACTTTGTCATCTGGAAAAGATTTTACCACATATTTGGTTGTCATTTTCTTCATATATCTGAAATGTATATAATCAATAGCTATTAAAAGTATTATAATTTTTTTTTCTAATTTTTGTGGGTACATGATATATATATTTATGGAGTAAATGAGATGTTTGGATGCAGGCATGCAACGTGAAATAAGCCCATCATGAAGAAAGGGATATCCCCTGAAGCATCTGAGTTGTGAACAATCCAGTTACACTCTATAAGTTATTTAAAAATGTACAGTTCTATTTTTTTCACCCGGTAACTATCCTTTCCCCCAGGCCCCATTACCTTTCCCAGCTTCTAATAACCACCCTATGGTGGTTATTATTATCTATGTCCATGAGGTCAGTTGTTGGGTTTTGATAATAGATCCCACAAATAAGTGAGAACATGTGGTGTTTATCTTTCTGTGCCTGGCTGATTTGACTTAACATAATGATCTCCAATTCCATCCATATTGCAAATGACTGGATTTCATTCTTTTTTATGGCTGAATAGTACTCTATTGTGTATATGTACCCCCTTTTTTTTTGGCAGAATCTCACTCTGTTGCCTAGGCTGAAGTGCAGTGGTATGATCTCAGGTCACTGCAACCTCCGCCTACAGTGTTCAGGCAATTCTTGTGCCTTATCCTCCAGGTAGCTGGGATTTCAGGCATGTGCCTCCACACAGGGCTAATTTTTGAATTTTTAGTAGAGACAGGGTTTCACCATCTTGGCCAAGCTGGTCTCGAACCCCTGACCTCAGGTGATCGCGTGCCTCTGCCTCCCAAAGTTGTACCACATTTTAAAAGTCCATTCATCTGTTGAGGGATACTTAGGTTGCTTCCAAATCTTGGCTATTGAAACAGTGCTGCTACAGATATAGGAGTGCAGCTAGCTATCCCTTCCATATACTGATTTCCTTTCTTTTGGGTATATTCCCAGCAATGGGATTGCTGGATGGTGTACGGTAACTCAATTTTTAGTTTTTTGAGGAACCTCCAAACCATTCTCTGTAGTGGTTGTACTAATTTACATTCCCATCAACAGTGTACAGAGGTTCCCTTTTCTCCACATCCTCTCCAGCTTTTGTTATTGCCTGCCTTTTTGACATAAGCCATTTTAACTGGGGTGAGATAATATCTCGTTGTAGTTTTGATTTGCATTTCTCTGATCACTTTTTCATGTGAGCACCTTTTCATATGCCTGTTCACCATTCATATATCTTGTTTTGAGAACTGTCTAATAATCTTTTGCCCATTTTTTGATTGGATTATTAGATTTTTTGGGGGGGTAGAGTTTGAGCTCCTTGTATATTCTGGTTATATTAATCTGTTGTCAGATTGGTAGTTTGCAAAAATATTTTCTCCCATTCTGTGGGTTGTGTCCACTTTGTTGATTGTGGACACTCTGTGTCCACACAAATTGTGGATCACTCTTTGCTGTGCAGAAGCTTTTTAACTTGATGTGATCCCATTTGTCCATTTTTGCTTTGCTTGCCTGTGCTTGTGGGGTATTGCTCAAGACATTTTTGCCCAGACTAGTGTCCTGGAGATTTTCCACAATATTTTCTTGTAGTAGTTTCCTGGTTTGAGGTCTTAGATTTAAGTCTTTAATCCATTTTGATTTTATTTTTGCATTTGGCACGAGATAAGGATCTAGTTTCATTCTTTTGCATATAGCTATTCTGTTCCCAGAACCATTTATTGAAGGAACTGTCTTTTCCCAGTGTGTATTCTTGGCACCTTTGTCAAAAATGAGTTTACTGTAGGTGTGTGGATTTGTTTTTTGGGTTCTCCATTCTGTTCCATTGGTCTAAGTGTCTGTTTTTAAGCCAGAATCATGCTGTTTTGGTTACTATAGCTCTGTAGTGTAATTTGAAGTCAGGTAATGTGACTCTTCCAGTTTTGTTCTTTTTGCTTAGGATGGCTTTGGCTATTCTATGTATTTTGGGGTTCCATATCAATTTTAGGATTGTTTTTTCTATTTCTGTGAAGGATAGCCTTGGTATTTTGATAGGCATTGCATTGAATCTGTAGATTGCTTTGGGTAAATGGACATTTTAACAATATTGATTCTTGCAATCCATAAACGTGATAGTCAAAAGTAACATTACTGCCCAAGCTAAGGCCACCCTTGAGCCTGCCAAGAGCAGTAATTAAAGGCCCTGTTGGTTCTTCTTGGGGAGCCGCCCTGTTCATACTAATTAAGCCCTTTATACCGAGAGAAGCTACAGAGCCCCGGAAAGCTGGGGATCCCATGTACATATTTTGGGTGGAAGGGTTGCTTTCTGAGGTTGTAATTGTGGTTTTCTTGGGCATGTTTTTAGACATGAGGTTTGAGTTTTGCATTCATAATGTTACCGCATTCAGAATGTAATTCCTACATATTGATAAAGTGTGTGAACTTCAGGAGTGCTGTCTCCAGAACACAGGGTTAATGAATTTGGGAGGTTAATTTTGGGTCAGAGCCTTAAAGTGAATCCAGCTAAGAGTTTCTTCTGTCCTGAGAATTGAGGCCTGGGAGAGGAAATGTTTTCATACTGCCAGGGGCCAGTTAGGGTGTGTGGAGCTCCCAGAGTGCATTCCTGTGGCTACTCAGGTGGTTTCTCTCTCCTCTTCATCACCAGGGACTGTTCCACTATAGAAGTTACATGCCAAAGGGAGAGTATGGACCTCCAACATGTTATGGTGTTTAACCTCTTGAATGTGAGTTTTCCTTGTGAATTGTGGGGAAGCAGGCTGCTTATCTGAGCTAATTAGAATGTTTATGTTTCCTTTGGATTATTTTTTTTTTTAGAAAAAGAGAGAAAAGGAGAAAGAAAGAAACAGCAAAAGAAAGGAAAAAAAGAAAAAGAAGAGATTTTAGAAAAAGAGAGAAAAGGAGAAAGAAAGAAACAGCAAAAGAAAGAAAAAAGAATGAAAGAGAAAGAAAGAGGAAGAGATTTTAGAAAAAGAGAAAAGGAGAAAGAAAGAAATAGCAAAA
>PVKP010020591.1:0-40559 GCA_004027715.1 Plecturocebus donacophilus
ATATCCAGGACTTGAACTCAGACCTGGAACAACTAGACTTAACAAATATTTACAGAACTCTCCTCCCCAAATCCACAAAACATACATTTTTCTCAGTATCACATTACACCTATTTTAAAAGTGACCACATAATTGGAAGTAAATCACTCCTCAGCAATTGCATAGCATTTCACAGGTTTAAATAAAATATTGGTTGGCTTCTTGTTTGTTATTTTCAACCCCTATTCCTTCCTGTCTTCATCGTTAAGCACAATTATTGGCATAAAAGAGGTTTTTAATACTCATTTTTAGACTGCATTCTAGCCTGGGCAATAGAAGAAGAATCTGGTTCTCTCTCCCTCTTTCTCTCTTTCATTCTTTTTTTTTCTTTCTTTTGCTTTTTCTTTCTTAAAAAAAAAATAATAATAATAATTGCAAAACATCTTTGAGATCAAATAAGACCTATATAAATCAAGAGTATTTCTGTGTATTTGAAGAGTCAGTATTACAAAGATATCAATTATTCTCAAACTGATTAAATTGGGTCTATAATCATAACCTAACAAGCATAATTTTTGGAATATGATAACATTGTACAATATATATGGAGACCCACAGGACCAAAATTAGCAAAAGCATTTGTGAACTAGTTGGAAAAATTTATTCAAACAGACATTAATATAAACATACAAAAAAAACTAATAAGAGTAACCATAAAAGAAAATAAGACAAAATAAACTGCACTGAAATGAAAACACACATACACATATCAAAATTCACCATATGAATTGAGGAAAAATTCATGAACTGTGGAATTTCATAAATGTTAGTCAAAAGCTTACATCCAAATATACATAAATTATTACAAATAAAAGACAAATAGCTCAATAAAAAGTATACAAACGACTTGAATTTTACAGAGTTCCAATAAAAACATGCTCAACCTCATTAATAATTAGGAAAATGCAAATTTAAATCCTGTCTTAGTGAGTTCAAGCTACTGTAGAAAATTACCATATACAGAGTGGCTTACACAAAAATATTTTCTTATGGTCTGGAAGCTGCGAAGTCTAATATCAGAGTGCCAGCATGGTAAGGTTCCGGTGAGGAACCTCTTCTTAAATTGTAGATGTTTTCTTCTTGCTGTGTCCTCATAGCCAGTGTACAAGAGAGAGAAGCAAGTTCTCTCTTGTGTCTTCTTATAAAGGTCCTAATCTCATTATTGAGGCTCTACTTTCACAACCTAATTACCTCCCAAAAGCACATTCCCAAATATCACCATATTGGAAATTAGGGTTTCAAAATACGCATTTGGGGAGGCTCAAACCCCAAAAATATCCAACTGAACACTGACCAAATGGCTATAATTTTTTAAATTTTGATAATTTTCAAATGGTGGAGATGATAGGAAGCAAAGGAATGCTCATAAACTTTTGATGGAATGTGAAATGGGACGATCACATGACTAGGGGAGCAGTAAATTCATTCCTGATTCTAGTCTTGCATATCAATGTGTGCATATTTAGACAAAAAACAAATATAAGGAAAACCACAAAAATAATATCTGTCATGAATGAATGAATTGTGGCAAATTTATATAAGAAACACTGTTTATCAACAAAAATAAATAAAGTACAGCTATGTACAACTACACAGGTCAACCTTACAACCATGAAGTTAATAAAGAAGTCAGATAAAAATGTATATGTAGAGAGAGTATGTGTGCATATATATATATGTGTGTGTGTGTGTGTATATATACTCTATTATGCTATTTATGCAAAGTATATAAAACAGGCATAGCTATTGATATGGAAGTGCTGGCAAGGGAAAAGCATGGTCCCTTTAAATGATACAAAAGCGGGAAAGGAAAGTGGGTGGTCCCTGGCTAGAGCTCCATCCCTATGGATCTAGGTAAGGACAGGCATTTTCTGACCAAATGTATATAGGAAACACTATTTATAGACAAAAATAAAGTACAGCTACATACAACTACACAGGTCAAACTTATAACTATGAAGTTAATAAAAAAGCCTGATACAAGTATATATATATACACATATACTCTATTATTCTACTTATGCAAAGCTCATAAAACAAGCATTGTTAAAGTGTTTGACAGACATAATTAGTTGGCAAACCTAAAATAAAAAAAAAAAAACAAGGTGGTGATTACAATAAAAGTAGAAGAGTGGTAAATTCTGGAACATGGATAGGCTTTGTGCTCACCAAGGGGATGGGAGATTAGTCTCAAATACATCTCTCTCACCAACTAAACTCAGAGGTTTATATAGCAGAGAAGAAATGTAGTTACATGCAGGAAAATAGGAATTAGGGAGAGGTAAGGAGAAAGAATTGGCCAACAGGAACCGGACAGTCTATTTATTAGGCAATCATGACAGATGAGGTTTCAGTTCCTTGATACTCTCTGGGAGACCTGGTCGTTGCTTTCCTGCTAAAGGAACATAGATAAGACAAATGTGACTTTCTTAAGTTATAACACTTGAACAGTCAATTTCTGTGTTTATTGAAAGGAAACTCTAAACAGTTCGATGGAACAACTGGGCCAGTTTCAGTCATACTATCCTTAGACCTGTGTCACTAATATTGAAAATTTGATTTGTGATAAATCATCTTTGTAAACTTTTTTAATGTGATTTTTAATTTGTGATTTATTTATTTATATGTAATTTATTACATAATTTTAAAAAGTCTTAAATAAAAATTCAAATGTATGGGATCATCTTTCTTCTTGGATCCGAGAAACCAGTTTTTTGCCTTTTCAATTTGTAACTATTTAAATAAAGGACACTTTATAGGCTTCTGGCCCCAATTTTTATAATATATGATAGAGCAACCTGAGTTATGAGTATATATATAATCAAAATGATACAATTTGTCATTTAAAATACTTGATCACTACATTTGAGGTTGCAATGTGTCCATAAAAAAAGATTGCACAGCACCTGAAAATTGGTATCTTATTTTAGTAACTTAATGAATAAAAAACTCTATGCAGGATGATCATCCTCAGCATTTAAAATTGGTTATTTTAAAGGTCTTTCAAATAGCTTGTATATCCTACCAATGTAGGGGGAGTTGTTTCAGTAGGGCTTACTTCGGCAAATGATCTTAATTCTTATAACTTATTTTGATGTGGTCTTTATGTAGTGAGCACCTATTTATCCAAGACTTTTTTCTCTCCAGTGTCTCAAAATTTACTTTTGAGTATTATCATCAATACTTATTTTATCATAATCAATTCACACAGAATAAAAATTTTTTTGAAATGTCATCTTATTAGTCAAGACTTTTTTCAAATCGTGACCTAAATTGGACCTTCCCGTTGCTTCTCTCTTTTTAGACTTTTACATTTTTCTCATTCCACTTATAATTATCTGATACAAATATTTTCTTTTTTCCTTGTCTCCCCAACCAATAGAATGTAAACTTCATGTGAACAGATAATTTTCTATTGATAAATGTCTATATCCACAATTCCTAGAACAGTTCCAAGAACATTAAAAGCTTTCAAGTAATATTTGCTAGATGAATGAATGATCCATATAAGTTCATGTTTATGTCACACTGAATAATGTTAATCTAATGTGTTATCCCTATTATCATTTAAATTTCCAATGAGTATTACAAAAGTTGCTTTTCCAACTCATTGCGCAAGGAAAAGCCAAGAAGAAGAGCAATTTAATGTTTCTCAAGTTATATGTTTAATCTCCACATACCTGAGGCCCAGCATAATCATTGTCATTACTATGCTGAATTTCACTATCTATATTTCTGCTAGAGGTAGAACTATCAGATTATCTAAGAATAGAATTAACAGTTTTAATGCTGGTTCTCAAATGGTGATGATACAATATCTAAGATGATTTGAGCACAAATGCTATTTGGAGATTGCACATGATAAAATTTATTTTGAGCTTTCGTATCATTGAAAAATGTTTGTTTTGTTTTGTTTTTTTGAGACAAAGTCTGGCTCTGTTGTCCAGGCTGGAGTGCAGTGGTGCAATCTTGGCTCACTGTAACCTCCACCTCCCTGGTTCAAGCAGTTCTCCTGCCTCAGTCTTCCCAGTAGCTGGGATTACAGGTGCGTGCCACCACACCTAGCTAATTTTTTCATTTTTGGTAGAGATGGGGTTTCATCATGTTGGCCAGGCTGATCTCAAACTTCTGACCTCATGATCCACCTGCCTTGGCCTCCCAAAGTGCTGGGATTACAGACATGAGCCATGACACCTGGCCTGAAAAATGTTTTTGATGAGGTGTGAAATTACAAATGGCATGATGGAAATTTAACTGAACAATAAATTTCAGTTGGAAAAAAATAGATAAACAGGGTTTTAAAATTATTATTTTATAAATAATCATTAAACATAGATTCCATGGAAAACAAATCTCCATAGTCTCTGCAAATTTTCCTTTTAAGGCAGAAAAACCTGTATCATTGTGTTCCACTTTGATTCTGGTGTTCTAGTTGATGTCATACAATTATTCCACTTTAATTTGCAGGCACTTGGTGAATGAACACACACTGAATGCTATGGGTTGAATGTGTTTTCCAAAGTTCATGTTCTGAAAACTTAATCCTCAATGCAACAGTGTTGAAAGGTAGAAAGTTTAAAAGGTGATTACGTCATGAGTGTTCATTACTCATGAATGAATTAACATTATTATCTTAGGTGTGGGTTCATTATCATGAATGAGAGTGATTTTTTCTTTTTTTATAAAAGTGAGTTTGGTCCTCTCTTGCCATACAATGCCTCTTGCCGTGTTGTGACATAACAATAAGGCCCTCACCAGATGCAACCCTCAGATCTTGGACTTCCCAGCCTCCAGAACTATGCGCCAATAAATTTCTGTTGATTATAAATTACTCAGTCTCAGATATTCTGATATAACAACAAAAAATGTGTAGTACACTGAAATAATAAGTTATATTTTCATTCTCTGAAGACTGTCTTCAAAAAAGTATTTGGACAAAGAAGAAAACACTAAGACATGCTTTTTAATAGTGGTCTTGAACACAATAGGAAAGTCTATGTAAACATTTTTTCTTATGAAAGAGAGGAAAAAAAGAGAGATCAAAAAGGAAAAGAAGGAATAATATTTATTGAACTCAAGCCATGTTACATCCACTGTGCTCAGCATGGTATGTCCATTCGTCCAATAACTCTTATATGACTTACTACATTATTATGAGGCAGATGGTAGTACTATCTGCAGTTTAAAATAAGAATAATTAGGAATATTAAATTCTTATATCTGAAGTTTCACACTTAAAGTAACTTAAATCTTACTGGCCTGAAGTCAAAGCATAAAAATGACAACCAATGTATTATTAATAAAGTCTATAGTATTGATTTTCTGTAGCTTAATATAAATAAAAATATATACAGCACCAAATGAAGACTTGGCAATGTTATTTCTTTTGAAATCCTGGTTCCTATAGTTTTGATTAGGTTTTACTGTGGGACTCTTATTCATAAATCCAGCACTATTTGATACATAACCAGACTTTCCTTTGCAAATTTACCCCTATTCAAAACTTTCAGAATCTTTCATTTGTTTATTTTTCTCATTCTTAGTTTCCTCAAATGCACAATTTAAGGCTAGATAATTAAACTGTTTTTAAACTGAAAATTTCTTTAAATGTTATTATAGGATCCTGTACATTAAAAACATAAGCATAATTTCACTTTAAAGCATTATTTCTCTACTTAAGTATATCTCAAAAAAAAAAGTAAGACAATGAGTAGATCAATTAAACATGGCCTGTTCAGAGAAGTCATAAAACTTTATATATTGATATTTGTATGTACAGACAGAGAAGTTACCATATTGTTTACAGAGCCCTGGCTTTAGAAACATTATACTTGTGGAGTCATATTTCCACCCAGTAGATCTGTGCCTTGGGCAGGCCCATTATATTTTGTACATGTGTATTACCAGTTGTAAAATGAAGATAACAATATAACTATAATTCACAGAATTGTTGCAAAAATAAGGTAAAATAAAATAAATAAAATTTTACTGGTGATAACGCGTGATATACATGTGTTATTTTTATTCCTATCATTTCCCTAGTTTCAAAAAAAGCTTTTCTAAAATGTAACTGTAAGTTTACTCCTTTATATACTTAAAAAAACTTATAAGCATCATTTGAGAATTTAAAAAATTGAATAAATAGGTACTCCCACAAACAAGTTATCTATACAAGTGAATTAAGAGGGTTGTTAGACAATGACTTGCTATTAAGAAACAGTTTTAAAGGAATTGTAGGCCTTAATGATTCTCCAGAGACCAGTTGCAAAGGTCAGTTATTGATATAGAGGAGAGAATATGACTGGGGAAATTTAGTGTTCAAAATCACTAACAGAAGTAAAAGTAACAACTAAAAGAGTCTTCCTAAAGACCGCCGAGTAGATGAAAATGTAGTGCTATCTCTCAAAGAGCTATATTTTTAGAGACAGAAACAGAAAGTTATTGTTCCCCAACTATTCCATTATCACATGAAGCTTTTGGCCCTTTGAAGTGTGGGTAAACTTATTTGCTTAGAGCCTCTCATTTAATTCTTCTAACCCTTATCAACTTTCCACTTTTCAATATATTCTTTTTGTTCCAGAAAAAAAGAGGTTCTGACTCTCTTCTATAATGCACTCATCTTTTCCCTTCTTTACTCAAAAAATGAAAGACTTCTTATGCTGTTTTATGTATAAAGTTTTACATGTCAAGAAAAAGTCTTACTTTTCTAAGTCCAAGACTGATATAAAATGCAATCTCAATGTCTCCCCTGCCTTCTTTTGTCTCTGTAAAAATTAGCAATATTCTTCCCTTCCCCAGCTTTGTTTTCAACTAAGGCAGGTAAATCCACTTACAGATCAGCTTCTAACCGAAGTGTGCTTACTTTGGAATTTCCCCATAAAAGCGAATCAGATCATTTTTGGAATAAGTGGAATTTGTTACTTATTGCAGGGAGTATACTATTTTTTTCCTATTCATTGCCTTTGTTTCCTTTAATCTTTTCTTTAGCTAGGATATTTCATAGTTAATAGAACTGGGAAAATATAACGTTTTCTAAATGAGTACATATTAATCTATATATTTTATCTAGAATGAAGTGAAGATTGAATTCAATAGTATAGCCTAGTTATTCCTTTAAAGAATTTTAAGGTCAAATGGTTCTCTTTATACCACCCTGATCAGGTGTCACCTCATTTCATTTTCAGGCAATTCACAGGGACTAGCATTCTGAAAAACAAGTAGGGCCAGGGATTCTGCATGACTCATTTAATCCTAACAATTATATTGTTTTAATTTTATTCTATAAAAAAAAAAAAAACCTAGATTCAGTCATTCTGAAAAGATTAAGCAGATCTTTTCAGAAGAATCTGAAGTGCATTCTCAGCCTATCTAATTTTAAAATAAACATCCTTGCCAATCATCATGTTGTCTGGGATAAATTGAAACTTTCTTAGTGTATTGCTACATGATCTTAAACTATAAATTTTTGTAGCTGAAATGGGAGTAAAATGAAGCAAAATAAATCATTAGATTATATAAATTTAAGTGTTTAAATATAAAACAGAGTAGATGAAGATTGACATTTAGTAATTTTGTTGTATTTGATTAGATAGATTATTTTATAAGTAAATTAAATTTTTTTGTATTTTAAACTTTTATGTAACTACTTATATTAACAAAAAAGGAGTATATTAGGGAGATTCTAATTTGAACTGATGCATTATCTTTCCTATGAAATACTTTTAAAAGTCCCATGATGAACTATTATTCCTCTGTGCCTCCCGTTGCTATCAAATTATAAATCAAAGAAAATTATTAATGATGCATTTATAAGGTTAACAAAACATTTAAGATAAAATAGAAGGATTATAAAATAGTTACAAATCCATGTAGCTGATATAAAGTTATTAAACAAATATAGAAAAAAACTAAATAGAACTATAATATGCCCACAAATTACCCAATAAAATGAGAATACATGAAACAAAAGTATTCAGAATAAATAATGGAATAAAAAAATCATGGGGAGATGTGAGGAAGAAAGGATAAAAAGTATAAGGAAGACTGAACTGTCTAATATATACATAATTAGAAATCCAGATGACAAATAAAGAAAAATGGATAGAAGCCATGAACTCAAAGCAGAATATATAGAAATAAGTCCATATCCCAATTAAGCTGGAAAAAAACAACGAAAATTTGAAAATAGTGAAAAAGCCAAGAGGAAAAACAAGAAAAGGAAACACAAACGAGTTTTAAAGAAGCAGTAGTAATCCTAAAACCTGGCTTATGGAAGCTGTATGATAGTTTGAAAATACAACAAATGTGATGTGTTTTTTTTCTTAAAATTGAGAATAAATAACATTCCAGCCATTTACATCTTTAGCAGAAATTATAAGCCTCTGGAAATTTAATTTAATATTAAAATAGCATTTGAAATTTTTTTTGCCATATTAACAGATAAGAGAAGAAACAAAAATGATCATCTTAGTAGATACAAAAGAAATCATTTATAGAATACAATCTGTATTTGTTATAAAAACTCTTAACAAACTTGGAATAAAAGAAAACTTCCTGGATTAAATTGTATAATAACACACCTACTGAAAATTTATAATTATTGATAAAAAAATCAAAAGCTTTCTTTTTTCCTTCCATTTTTTTGGGGGTGGGGACAATCACGGCTCACTACAGTCTCAACCTACCAGGCTTAAAAGATCCTCCCACCTCAGTCTCCAGAGTACTTGGGAATACAGGTGTGCACCACAACACTCAGTTAATTTTTAAATTTTTGTAGAGATGGGTTCCCACTATGTTGCCCAAGCTGGTCATAAACTGCCAGGCTCAAACAATCTTCCCACCTTAGCCTCTGAAAGTGTTGGGATTACATGCATATGCCCCTGGGATTTCAGACATGAACCACTGTGCCTGGCCAGGATTTCTTTAAGATTGATAAAAGGATGTATGCCATGTTATCACTTCTATTCAATATTGTATTAGAGGTCTTATCCAAGGAAATAAATAGTGATAATTTTTACAGATTGTGTTTATCTGTTTGTGTTACTATAAAGAAATATCTGAGACTGGATAATTTATAAAGAAAAAAGTTTTAATTAACTCACTGGTCTGTATGGTGTACAGAAAATATGGCACTGGCATCTATTTCTGGTGAGGGCCTCAGGAAGCTTACAATCATGGTGGAAGGTGAAGGGAGAGCAGTTGCATCACATTATGAGAGAAAGAGAAAGGGAAGGGGAGGTCCCATACTTTTAAACAACCAGATCTTGCATGAACTGAGTGAGAACTCACTTATCACCAAGGGAATGGTGCTAAACCATGAGGCATCCACCCCTGTAATCCAATAACCTCCCACCAGACCCACCTCCACCTTGGGAATCACATTCCAACATGAGAGATGAAGGGGACAAACATCCAAACAATATTACAGACATTATAAAAGAAGGAATAAAACTTACAGTTATAATAAGCAAATTTCACAAATTAATGTTTAAAAATCCCAAGAGTATTTACAAATAAAACATTAGTTTCATGTCAAAATTTAGCTATGTTGCAGGATTTTAGATCTCTATTAGATACAAGCTATTATTTGTACACAGTAGTAATAGTTGAAAATTAAAAACAAAACTACTTAAAAATAGAATAAAAATATTTTGTGCCTCTGAATAAATCTAAGAAAATATATGCAAGGCATAGATTAAGAAAACTAAATAACTACTTAAACATACTCCAGAAAACCAACATAAATGGGGAAATATACCATATTCATGAATTGAAAAACTCAAGATGTCAATTTTCAAAAAATGAAAATACTGGTACATTGCAATCTCTGTGAAAATCACCACAGGGTTTTGGAGGATGGATGAAGAGACTTGATATGCTGACTTTAGAATTTTTATAGGAATAAAATTTTTTTAGTGTAGCCCAGATGTTACAAAAAAACAATATAGTAAGAAAATTCTACCAAATGGAAATATTTATTACATACCTAAAGTTACTACTTTAGCTGCTACTTTTAGGTATGTAATAGTTACTATTTTAGGTATGTAATAAATCAAAGTAAACCCAGAATTAGATACCATTCAAGTAGCATAGGGTTATACAATTTTAAGGTTAGACAAAACTGATAGCTGGCAACATTTGGCTCACAAGCAAGCCACCCTTTTCCTAAAAATAAAGTTTTATTGGAACATAGCTATGTCCATTCATTTATGTCTTGTCTACGGCTGCTTCTATATTACACCAGGTTGCAACAAAGACTGTATGGCCCAAAGTGTAAAATCTTTGCTATCTGACTTATTAAGAAGGGTCAAGAACAATGAAGATGTTCCCTGCACAAGAATAATAAAGCAAACTAAAGAGCCAGTATCATGTATATATACATCATTGATATATGAAAAAGACATAACTGCAGAGCAGTTAGGAAAGGATGGAAAACATGGACCACTACTTCATACTATTAACACATAGACACACATACACACATACACACACACAGCAAGTCTGCATAGCTCATATAATGAATAAAACTCCCTCTATTTATTAAAAAATAGTAAGTAAACTTGACCACATTAAGAATATGAATTTTAGAAATATATTTAAGAAAGTGAAAAATCAGCTATGTAGTGGAAAAGGTATTTTCAATACACATAACTGGTAAAGGGAATACATTTATAATATTTTTGAGTTAAAACATAATAGAAATAGATAACAGAAAAATCAGCAGGAAAGAAATAATGAAAGGAAGAAAAAAGAAAGAAAGAGAAAAGGATGCAGGGAGGGAAAAAGGGAATGAGGGAGGTAGAAAAGTAGGAACACATAAAGATTATATCAGAAAAGAGGACACACACACATGTATAGCCAAATGTTAAAAAAAGAGAAATGTAATTAGTAATTTCTGAATGCAAAGTAAACCCACAATTATACTGTATTAGTCCATTCCCAAGCTGCTATGAAGAAATGCCTGAGACTGGGTAATTTATAAAGAAAAGATGTTTGACTCACAGTTTTGCATGGCTGGGGAGACCTCAGGAAACATAATCATGGTGGAAGGCACCTCTTCACAGGGTGGCACGAGAGAAAATGAGAGCCAAGCAAAGGGGGAAGTCCCTTATAACCATCAGATCTCCTGAGAACTTACTATCATGAGAACAGCATGTGCAAAACCACCTCCATGATTCTATTATCTTGCACCAAGTCCCTCCCATGATATGAGGGGATTATGGGAACTATGATTCAAGATGAGATTTGGGTAGGGACACAGCCAGACTGTATAATAGATACCACTAAAAACTAAAATTTAAACAAATAAAAATTCTGACAATACCAAGTTAGAAAAGATTAGGAACAGTCAGAACTCACAGTGACAGTGAAAATATAACTAAGCCAGAAGAGTTATAGTTTGGCTTTGAAAGCCAAAACGAACATCAGCAGAAAACAAACAAAGGGTGTTATTTCATACAATTGAAAATTCATATACTCTCAGATTCAGCAATTATACCCTAAACAACTATTCTGCAGAGCCATGCTTATTTGTACCAAGATATACTTACAAGTATGCTTATGGTAAATAAAACTAGATCAAACCCAAAATAAGATCAAGAATAAAATTTAAAAAATGCATTCACACAAGAAAATATACAACTGCAAAAAATATAGAAACTATATTTACTAAAAATATCTGTAGTACATTTTTAAATGTTATGCTGAGTATAAGAAGATAGAAAAAAATTAATCCTAACTGAATATTTTAATTTGTATAAAATAAAAATCAGGAAAAACAAAGTAACATAGAGGTTATGTGGATGCTTGCTTTGCAAATTGATAATCCCAAATATGTATATTGTATACACACTCTATAGGCAATATGTAAAAATTTTAAAAGTTTAAAAACTAAAACAACATTTTCAGGAGAAAAAAATGGCAAAAGATATCACAGGCAATATATGAAAGAGGAAACCAGATGACTAACAAACATATGAAAGGATGTTACAACATCACTAATAAAGAAATTCAAATTAGAACTAGAATTAGCTTCACACCTGTCTGAGACGCAAGATTTAAAGTCTGATAACTTACTTGTTTTACTAGTGCTGAACATAACATGTGGAAAAGATGTCATTTATACTGCTCGTGGTAATGTAATTTGATTAAACTATTTTGGAGATCGATTTGATTTTAAAGTTTTGAGACTGTGCATACTTTGAAATACAGTGATTCCACTTCAAAAAATCTACCCTCAGAAAATATTTGTTGTAGACAGACAAGAAGACAAGCCTATGAATGTTTATTGCAGCACTCTTAACCATGTGAGAAGATACGCAAACAATGCAGCCATCTATCAGCAGTTGTATGAAATAATAAATTCACATTTATTTATTCAGCAGAGTATTTCAATCTAAAATCAATAAACCAACTCTATGTATACTGTTATAAATTCATTTCAATAGAATGTGGAATAAGAATGACTGCAAAATATTTACAGTATGATAGGCAATCCCATTCCTTCTAATCGTATGGGTGGGAGTTCACATGCATAGTTGCAGATGAGTAGATAATTTTCCCAAAGAATTAAGAGAAGATATTTCTCAACTCAAAATGAGGAGAAGACAACATTCGAGGCTTGCAAATGTAAGTATAGGAATGAAATAGTTCTTCTGGAAAGTGGAAGAGAGAATTCTTCAGGGAACTGTAGCATTTTTGCCAGGTGGTGCTGAGTTTCCACTTGAAATTTATGTTAACAATTTAAATGGAGTCCAGTCAAGAGAAACCTAAAGTTTTTTAACAGCTGTGTTTAGCTGCTAGTATTAGAATACAGAGAAGGTACAAATGTTGCAGAGTTGGGGTTTCTCATGAGATGTTATCCTTGTAATATTTTTGGATAAGTCCTTTTGGTCATTATAGATATGTGTGTGTGTGTGAGACAGAGAGACAGAGAGAGAGAGAGAGAGAGAGAGAGAGAGAGAGAGAGAGAGAGAGTGTGTGAGTGTGTGTGTGTGTGTGTGTGTGTGTGTGTGTGTGTTCAATGTAGAATTTTTTTCATATAAGGTAGTAACTAATTTTTTTTGTATTTTATACTATCTGGTTTTGGCATTGCAATAGTACCAAAGGTTGAATTTTTAAAACAGACTCAGATAAGCAGTCATACGGATAGAGAACCTACCAGTATGTATCAGCCATTCTTCATTCAGTGGAGTCGCATAAGTCCATACATTCCAGGTTTATTCACAATAACATATCTAAACATACTAAGTACATTGTTACATAACAATTTCTTAGGTCATGTGATTGCTAAAAAATTGCATTAGAGCATTACTAAGAAGGTTAGGAAGAGGTGTAAAATGCCATTAACTCTTCACTTCCAAGCATCACAGTTTTATTACAGTCATAAAAGGAATGGGTAATGTCACAATAGCTTCTTTTTGTTTTTTATGACATATTATAAGAAGTACTGTAGTTTCAAAGTTTGGTAAAATACATTTAAATATGATTGGGACTAATGATTTTTTTCTCACTTCACCCCAACTCAGTCATTTTGGTTTTATCATTTTTTTTTTTTTAGTACTAATTCACTTTTATTTTAAAGTTCTATGTATGTTTTCTATTTTTTTTTGAGTCTTACATTCATAGATTAGTAGAGAATTATAGATGCCATGATTTATACAGGGTTCTCTCCCATATTTCTCAGTTCTGAACAAACACATTCTGTCCAGTTATGAGAATGAAATCCTAGACCCCTTGAATTGGAGCACATATAAAAGTCGAAATCCTCATTAGGTAGTATATAGTATCAGTTTTTGTTTATTCTGATTTTCTTTGTGTTTCCATTTATTTCTGGCACCTTGATGTTTTTGTGTTTTGTTTTGTTTTATTTCTTGCAAGCTCAGTACCACATTAGTACTTTTTGGAGAATTATATTAATTCATCCTGTGCTTTTGTAATAGAAAAAGCACTTAACTCACTTAACTTTCTGGACACAATTCACTTCTAATGGTTCTCCTACTTTACTGAACACTTCTTCATGATTCCCTTTACTGATGACTTTTCCTTACTCCTTCCCCTTTCTATATATCAAGCTCTCTAAATAAAATTCAGTCCTGTGCTTTATATAACATGTTTCCTAATTTTTTTCTCAATTTTTTTTTCCTCAGGTTCTGTCCTACACCTCCTGCGATCACCAGACTATATTCAACTTTTTACTTGCCATCTGGCCTCTTTTATTAAGAGCCATATTACATTGATATGTCCTAAAAAAACCTTTTTGGTTCTACCTGTCCCAATCTGCTATTATCAAATGGCAATACCATTCTCTCAGTTGCTCAGGACAAAAACCTAAGGAAGGCATATTTTACTTCATTCCTATTTTTCCTATATCCTCTAAAAACTAACTTCAGAATATTACCATAAGAAATATTCTGAAGTTAGTTTTCTTCTTAATCTCTCCTTCATATCCTTACCTCTCACTTCCCTTCAGTCATTACCTTCCAGTCACACTGGCATTTTTTAGGTTTTCTAACAAGACAATCACGGTCCTCTGCCTAGCACCCATTGCCCTTAAAGGCCTTCATAAATCTGACTATATCTGATTATTTAACTCTCTATTCTAACGACCATATCTGACTGCCCTATATCAAATATTCTACCACATATTCTATTATGTTGATGCCTTTAAACTTTAATAGAGCCTGAAATTATATTATTTATTATTATTATTATTTTCTTTTTGTTTCCTTTAAATTCTGGGATACATATGCAGAACGTGAAGGTTTATAACATTGCTGTATATGCGCCATCGTGGTTTGCTGCATCTATCAACCCATCATCTAGGTTTTAAGCCCCGCATACATTAAATATTTGTCTTAATGCTCTCTTTCCCCTTACCCCTCACCCCCTGACAGGACTGATGTTCCCCTCCCTGTATTCATGTATTCTCATTGTTCAGCTCCCACTTATGAGTGAAAACATGAGGTGTTTCCTTTTCTATTTTATCCTATTACTTTTAAATTAGTTTTGCCCCTTAGTGAAAACAGCCTCATTGTCTGAGGTGTCACCTAAACTCTTGGTCTCACAACCAAGGACATCAAGGACAGGAATACTCCAAAGGTGAGTTTAGAGTGGAAGTTTAATAAGAAAGTTCTCTGGAGCAGAAGTTTAGCAAGAAAGCTCTCTGGAGCAGAGAAGGGTCCCAGAAAGACAGGTTGCCATTTTACAGTGATGTGCAAGGGTATTTATAGACAAGCTGGAGGGAGGAGTGTTTCTTTTGCATAACCTGTGAATTTCTGAGTTCCCACTCCCCCTTTCTAGGGTGCCTGCAGGCTTCTTAGCCTGAGTTACTCTGTGTTGTTTATCTCTTCCTGTTGTACATGTGTAAAGAAGGCTGGGAGCAGAACACTCCAAGGTGGATGTGCCTGGTTCAAGGTAGCTCTTCTTATCAGTTCTGCTGCAGGCACTTCCCCTGCACAAGCCTCCCTGTTCATTTCCAAGAAGGGAGGGGACTGTGCTTACTGGGGCCCACTGTATACCTGTATGTCACACAGTGTCACACAGGAGGCTCCTTTCTGTGTTAGAGCTTGCTTCATTATCTCTGTTTGCTGCCTGGTATCTCAGGCTGCTCTTTGATGAAGGAGAAATGACCTCTTTGGCTGCTTTTTGTCAGAAAAGAGGCTGCTTTTTGTTAAAAGGGAATTCTACCAAGGACCCTCGCCGTAACTATCTGCCTAGTTGATTTCTCTCTCTCTCTCTTTTCACATTCCCCGCTCATGAGGGGAGACCCTAACTGCTACTAGAGGTTTGGGCAATGACTCGTCTAGCTACTTCCTGCTGGAGAGGGTCATTGAGTGGGGAAGCAGCATCTAGGGTTTCTCCTGAGGTCGAGCTAGAGGTTCTCAGAAGAATGGAATGTCCATATGTGGCTCCATTTGTAACACCATTTGGAGTCTGATGGCTTCCAGGCAAGGAGAAGAATCTGGTTAAAAGGTTTAACAAACATGGTCCAAAAATTAAAGCTAGTACAACCATTAATAGTGCGCCTGCCAAAGGGAGGAGCCACGATCCCCAAATCAGCCATTTAGATCAAGAGCGCCATGACTCAGACTGCTGTTGTTGTATCTTAGAGGCCCAATCGGCTAATTTTTGGGTGGCATCCCTTAATATCTCTGATTGGTTGAAATAGAAACAGCATTCTTTTTCTAGAGAGAGGCATAGGCCAACCTTTTCAGCAGTTAGGAGGTCTAATCCTCTCATTTTACTGAGTGACTGCTGCCAGGAAATTTATTTGATTCTGTACAGTGTTAATGGTTCAGGCAATGTCCTTTAAACTTTCTGTAAAATCTTTGGATAAGTCTTCATAGTAGGATAGAGAGGTTGCACATCCTCCAACCCCGTCCCTATATTTGCTGCAGTTCCTAATTCTACCAAAAAGAGTATGAACTGGATAGCTTGTTTACGCTAAGGGATTGGTTGTTGGGGGCTATATTAATTTCAGGAGCTAGGTAAACAAGCAGAGTTTCTAGTCCAATTGGCTGGTAAACATAAGTAGTTGGTTTTGCACAGGAAGAAGACTCCCTGTTTTTCAAGGCGGAAATTATTTTCTATGAAGAACAAATAGGAGAGTTTGCCATTTTCATTTTCCAAGGTGGTTAGGGTTCCTGCCAAGATGGCCCGAGTCTAAGACTGGAAAGCACCCTGGGAAATATTCTGTTTACACCAACAGTTTTGTTTTCCCAGTGTAGGTAGTTGCATCTCATATTCACCAGCAATTAATCAGGAGCAGCTACTCAGAAGCTTCTTCATACCAAAAAGTTACTGAGATACTCAGAAGTGGTACAATCTTCCCAAGGGAAAGTGTGAACACAATTAGTGGGTCTATTTATACAATACCTAGACTGCACATCCTTCAACGTCCCCTTATTTATGGATGGTCTCCTTGAGAATTATATAGGTCTTCTATATGGTACAGTTAGAAAAACATATAGTTTACATGATCATGTGAGGGGTTAATCCCTAGGGAGTAGTTGCTTTGATGTTCTTTTTATGGTCCCTAGGGCTTGACCAAAATGTTGGCTTCTCCTAATACAAACTGAAACCAATATAGAAACTTTATTTCTGTGTGTGTTGATATTGGGCCCTAAATGGGTTTTCTGGGGGGATACAACCCCAGAAAAGTTATCTTGATAGGACTGGAAAAGGTTTACTGCTTGACCTGTTAGTGTGACCCTTGTCATCTCATTAATTTGGAAGTTATACAAATCATTCAAGTTCATTAACATAAAGGGGACTCCTCCCTTGTATTGGGGTTGATAGGTCATCTTATTAAGGATGCAATATCGGGTTGGGACGGGGATGGCAGTGTTGCGACATTAGGATGACAGAGAAAGTCAGCAGTCCCTTGACAAAGTTGGGTTGGTGGTGTTTAACAACTTCTGTGCTAAAGTCTTTAAAAGGTACACTGAGTTAATTGCTGGAGGGGTGTAGCAAAACTTGGTAGCATGATGAGGCTAATTCCTAATATATACAGCTGTAGATGGACATCTTGAGAAAGATAAAGACCCTCTATAGAAAAGACAACCCAACAATATACAACAGCAATTGAAGCTCTTTATCCAAAATTCCACTCAGAGGGTGCTACAGTGCATAGTCCTACTGCAAACTGCAGTGTAAGTATAGCATTTCCCACGAATGTGGCATAGTAAATAACTTCCATCCAAAATTTTGCTCACCAAGATATAGAATTTTCTTTTGGAGATGTATGAAGTAATTTTGAGACGAAGGGTAGAAATAACAGAATGTATCTGGTAAGGGAGAGGTGGAATTGAGTAGAACAAGTAGCCCTTATTCATTTACTTATGTTTGGTGATTTTCAATGTAAGATTCCCTATTTTTTCCCAGTGATATTCAGAGCATTCTTCTGGATTGTCGGATTGTCTGGGACTTCTTCCTCAGCCTTCCAGGCGTTGACTCAAGTGTGATGAATCTAAGAGTCGATTCCTGCAACTTTTACCACCGAGTGGGTGGAGAGAAAACAGTATAAGGTCCTTCCCAACTAGGGTCTAGAGAAGGGAAAAGAGAAAGGAGAGCCTTTACCAGTAGCAAGTCTCCCAGATTAAATAAAGGTGGTCCTATTTCCTGCAGTTGGACCTCTGTTAGCTGTGTCAACTCCTTTTGGAAGTGGGCCAGGGTAGTTACACGTTTGACCAATTCAGAGGTGTCCTGATTTAATAGAAATCATTTGTAAGAAAAGGTCACCCATTCAACATTTCCAATGGACTTTAACCTAACTTTGAAGGGGTATTTCTTATTTGTAGTAGGGCCATGGGAAGGAGAGTAGTCCAGGGGAGGTGGGTCTCTTGAGACAACTTTCTGAGGTGTCTTTTGATGTCATTTGTTTTTTCTACCTTTCCTGAGGACTGGGGTCTCCAGGCACAATGGAGATGGTATCATATAACCAGTGCTTTTGAGTCCGCTGAGCAAGAGCTGCTTTAAATGAGGAGCCATTGTCACTTTGGAGGTATTTAGGGAGTCCAAAATGGGGAATCTTTTCATTAATACTTGTACTATCTCAGAGGCCCTTTCTGTTTGACAAGGAAATGCTTCCAGTCAGTTAGTGAAGGTATCCACCCACATCAGCAGGCAGCAAGTGCCCCTTGATTCTGGCATATGGGTGAAGTCTATTTGTGAGTCCTCCCCTGGATAACTTCCCATTCTCTGAGCTTGAGGGGGAAGAAGCCATCTGTTGAAGGTGTTTTTAAGACTGACTTCGCAAGCATGAACAACCTGCTTAACTGCTTTTAGTAGGTTCTCCCCTGAGAATATCTTTGGACACATTGGTAAGTTTTATCCTTCCCTAGATGAAAAGTTTGGTGAAGGGTTTTAAGGACCTTCCACTGGTGGGAGGGTGGCAAGTGGAGCTTGTTATCCTCTGACTGCAACCATTCTAAGGGTGGAAAGTGCATCCCTAAGAATTGGCCCATTCTATTTCTGCAGGGGAATACTGAGGCTTTATATCCTTGATGGAGCCTTCCCAGATTAGAGGGGCTCCAAGGGTGTTGGCACCAGGAGGCTTTTGTGCTGCTGACTTGGCTGCCTGGTTGGCTAACTTGTTTCCTCGGCGATTTCATACATTCCTTTTTGGTGTCCTTTACAAGGCATTACTGCTACTTTTCATGGAAAAAAAAAAAACAAAACAAAACAGGATAACAGCCTGTTAATCTCCTGATGGTATTTTATGGGAGACTCATTAGCAATGAGAAAGTGCCTCTCCGTCCAAATGGTGGCATGAACATTGAGGATAAGAAAGGCATATGTGGAGTCCATGTAAATGTTGGCCATTTTTCCTTTGCTTAATTCAAGAGCTCTTGTGAGAGCTATCAGCTCAGCTAATTGGGCACCTGTGTCTGGTGAGAGAGATGTGATTTCAATGATACTATTCATGGTGACTAATATGTGCCCTGCCTTATAGACTCCCTCTTCCACAAAGGAGCTCCCATCTTGCAAAGGGGGTCCAGTCTGAATTTTCTAGGGGAGTTTCCCTGAGATCTTCCCTGGCTGCATAGGTTTGTATTACAACTTGCTCCCAGTCATGTTCAGGTTTCTTCTGAGAGGAAGGTGGTTGGATTTAAGTTTTTAGTTGGACTGCGTATCTCTCTAGTAGTAGATCTTGATATTTAAGGAGGTGGCTTTCTGTTGGCCAAAGGCCTTCTCTAGAGGACAGCAATCCTGTCACAATATATGGTGTGTAAACAGTTAAGCTATGCCCCAGCGTTAATTTGGTGGCTTCTGGCTAGCAGTAGGGCCACTGTTGCAACTTTCTGGAGGCAGGCTGGCCATCCTTTGGTCAATAAGTCCAGTTCCTTACTTAGGTAACCCACTGTCTGTTGAGCTGGTCCATAGGTCTGAGTTAAAACTCCCAGGGCCATTCCCTTTCTTTCTGACACCTGAAGACTTGAATGCCTTCTTTATTGGAAGGCTAAGGGCTGGTGCCTCAAGCAGGGCTTCTTTTAATTTGTTAAAAGCTCTTTTTGCCTTCAGATCCCAAATCAAGGAATGAGTCTTGCTGTCTGAGTTTCCTTTATTAGTGGGTATGAGGGACAAGCCATTTCCCCATACTCAGGTATCCATAGCCTGCAAAATCCTATAATGCCCCCAAATCCTCTTAGCTGCTTGAGGGTTTTAGGGAGGGGGAAGGATGAAGTGGGCTTAATTCTTTCTTCTCCCAACTCTCTGGTCCCTTCAGATAATACTAAACTCAGGTACTTCCCTGAGGTTTGGCAAAGCTGGTCTTGGATTTTGAAACTTTATATCCCCTATTAGCTAAGAAATTGAGAAGGGCTTCCGTGCCTTCCTGAGAAATTTTCTCAGTTAGGGCACAGAGAAGAATGCCATCTAAATACTGCAGGAATTTTGCCTGAGAATGAGATAATTCAGAAAGGTCTTTAGACAGTGCTTGTCCAAACAAGTGAGGACTGTCCCGAAACCCTGTGGCAACACCGTCCAGGTTAACAGGGCAGTCTGGCCAGAAAGATCTTTGAAGGCAAACAGGTATTGAGAGTCAGGGTGTAGTGGTATGTAGAAAAAAGGCATCCTTTAGAAAAAAGGTCTAGCACTGTGAACTATTTAGTTCCTTCAGGTATTTGGGTTAGCAAAGTACAGGGATTAGGGACTACTGGATGAATTGGGACTATGACCTCATTAATGAGGCAGCGGTTCTGAACTTGTTTTTATTTCCCGTTGGGTTTCTGCACCCCTAATATTAGAGTGTTGCAGGGGCTTTTGCAGGATTTGAGGAGATCTTGATTCTTCAGATTATTAAGAATGACCTCTGGCCCTTTTCTAGCCTCTGGCTTCAGGTGATTTTGTGTTTGGTTAGGAAAATAAGTGGTATCCTTAAGATGTATCTAGACCAGTACAGCAGTTATAGCCCAGCCAATTTTCCCCTGGCTTGTGCACACCTCTGGGTTAATATTGGTTTCCACCAAGGGAAGACAAAGAGTTTGTCCTGGGGCCGTAAGCATGCTGGCCACCATGTAAGCTAAAATATTTCTACCTAATAAGGGAGCGGAACTCTCAGGCATGACTAAAAAGGCATGTGTAAATAGTAGGTCCCCCCAGTTACAACTAAGAGATTGAGAAAAATACCAACTTAAAACCTTTCCTGAGATGCACTTCAGGGGGTCACACTGTGGAAAGAGGAGAGGCCTGGACTGTGGAAAGAGGAGAGACCCGGGGCTCCTGGGCAGTAATGGCAGTTTGGGCCACTGGATCCAGGGAACTGAGGCCCAGGACCTGTCAGTCCTGCTGGACCATTTGTGAGACCAATTCTAGACCCAGTAACCTATGTCTCTGGGGACAGTCCGAACTCCAGTCGTCACTGCTGCACGCTAGACAGGGTCAAAGTAGCTTCTTCTTACTACCTGGACAGTCCTTCTTAAAGTGCCCTGTTTTGCCACACTGATAGCAATTAGTGGATGCACCATGGATATCCTGGACTTGACAGGACTGTAAAGCAGCCACCAGGTAATACATTCTTCTCTTGTGCTTTTTCCTGGGCCTCCTTCCAAAACTTATTGTAAAAGACTGAGGTAGCCCCCCCTTCAGGAAGGTCTCCAGAGTACTATCTAGTCCTATAGGCAGTCTCTGTAATTTTCTTGTAATATCAGGGGCTGCCTGAGTAATAAACTTGTTTTTTTAGGATTAGCTGTCCTTCAACTGAGTCAGAAGACAGGGAAGTGTGCTTTATTAAAGCTTCCCTCAGCCTTTCCATAAAAGCTGAGGGATTCTCATCTGGTCTCTGATCTATCACAGACAGCTCAGAGTAATTAAGAGGTTTGCCCCTAGTTTTTCATAGGCACTCCAATACGCACATTAAAAAGTGTTTTTCTTTTCCATTCATCTGTGGGGTCACTAGGGTCCTTGTCAGGGTTTTCAAGGGATATTGCCTATCTCCCTATTGAGAATGGTTGTTCCATAATTTCCTCACTTTCCTTATCTCCTCTTTTCCTTTTTGGCCTGCTATAAGACACTTGTTGTTCATCCCCAAATTTCTGAGCTGCCTGCAGAGCTGTCTGCTTCTCACCAGCTGTTAGGGGTTGGTTTAAGAGTAATATAACATCTCTCCATGTCAGGTCACACACCAGGCCTAGATTTTGGAAAGCCTCTATCTACTTGTTGGGGTTATCAGAGAACCTACTCAGGTATCCTTTCATCTGACTGAGGTCTTGGAATGAGCAGGGTACCTGAACCCTAGTGGCACCATGTTCACTGGGCATTTCTTGCAGAGGTAAAAGCATAGCTGGGGAAGTGGGGAGTTTTGGAAGTGGTGTAACTGGAGGAGCTGATAGTGCAGCTGGAGGAGGGGGCCCCAGATAAAGGGGACAAGAGTGGCTGTGACACCTAATTATTGTCTCAGAAAATTCCCCAGAAATTTGTTGTTTTAGCTTTGGGGAATCATTCCTCATGGGTCTGCCTGATATGACTGCTAAAAGAGCTGGGTCAGCTGCACATCACTTGGAGAAGTCTGGGTTGTCCTGCAGGGTAAAGAAAGCCTGTACATAGGAAACCCATTTTCTCTTCCATCTATAGAAAAAAATCTAATTGTTAGAGAATATTAAACTCAAGACTTCCCTCAGAAGGCCAGGTTTGTTCATCCCCAAGCTGGTAAGAAGGCCACACTCCTGTGCAAAAGAATGTGAGCCACTTTTTCTTCAGTCTCGGAGTCAAAGGAGTTCCAGGGTTTCAGAATGCACTCCAGAGAAGTGCAGGCTGAAGATGGTTTGTTATCCATTTAAAAAGAGATAGAGGGAAGGAAATCTTCTCTCTCCTTTTGGAGTGACCCAAGTGGGGAGGAAAATAGTGGGGCATCCACCCTACTATCTTCCTTCTTTTGTTCCCTGGGCCCTGGTATCCATTAATGGTGCCACCCTGAGATGCAAGTGTGACTTCCATTTATGGACCCAGAGGAGTGCGTCAGGCAGGAACAGTCACACCTGCTTCAAACCCTAGTCCTCTGCTGATAACTCCCTTTTGATTCCATAGATTTGTATGGCTGGTGTGTCCCCCCTATAAATGGATCTTGGGAGAGAATATGTAACAGTTGCATCTGGGCCAGGCCCCTCAGTGAAGGGAATATTCTGGGTTGGGTGTTATATTCTGCTATTATAGCCCAAGCTAAAGTATTTATCCTTAGGTCACAGCTCTGACTGACTTCAAAGCATAGAATCCCTTCTCTATTTAATTGCCATTCTAGTCAGAGGCAGAAGAGGTGTCTCAAAATAACATAAGGATCAAATTACTGCCTTTCTGTTGATGAAGATGATATTGAGGCCAAAATCTGGATTAGGAGGACCTCTTGCTCCTCTGTGTCATAGGCAGACTTGTCCTGTTCACAGAGAGGGCATAAGGCCTGGTGTTTAGTGGAGGGGCTCAATAAGGAAAAGAGTTGGAAAACTGGAGGTTTTGGCAAAGAGCCAACAAAGTTCCCCATGGAGAAGATTCTCATTCTACTAGGTGGGCATTGCAAACCTTGAAATACCAGGCTGTAGCTTTGTTTCCAAATGGTCTCCAGAAAACGGGTCTAGAGAGGTCTGAGGTGTGACAGGCTGTCCCCACAACATGCCTCCCAATAGGAGAAAGTTAGTTCGCCTCATAGAAAGACTGTGTAGTTCAATTGTGCAGTGTTGGCTCCTCATATGGGAAAATAAGCAGCCTAAATGAAGAGGGACCACTCCCTGGGAGGGAAATAGCCCCTGTCCAGCCCCAGGAACTGTCATCATTGGGAGTTAAATGATCTCTTAGACCCAGATTATGAAATCCTTTAAAAAATAAAACAGTCTGGGCTTGGTGGCTCACACCTGTAATCCCAGCATGTCGGGAGGCTGAGGCGGGTGGATCACGAGGTCAAGAAATCGAGACCTTCCTGGCCAGCATGGTGAAACTCCGTCTCTACCAAAAACACAATTATTAGCTGCAGTGTGGAGGCGTGCACCTGTAGTCCCAGCTACTCAGGAGACTGAGGCAGGAGAATCGCTTAAACCCAATAGGTGGAGGTTGTAGTGAGCCAAGATTGCACCACTACACTTCAGCCTGGTGACAGAGTGAGACGGTATCAAACAAACAAACAAACAAAAAATCAAAACAGGAATCTCCTGAGCTACATTCCTGGTTGCCAAGGCACTTGCTAATCCAGCCTAACCGGACTATTTCCCCAGGCTGTAAAACTTCTCGCAACATTGCATATAGAGAGGGGACAGGAGACATAGTAGCCACGGAAAGGAAAGAAGGAAACCGTGATAGGAAAAGCTTGGCGCCTTAAGGTAACACCGGGGTGTGGCCCCAGCCAGAAACCTTTGATTGACTCAGGACCTCTTTCAGCCCCTTGCGATGGCTAAGGCCCCAGGAAAGGAAACTAGGTTTGCAGCAGAGCCAACATTCTCAGCACCCTGAGGGCACTGGGGAATTACCTAAGTCCTCCCCAGCAAGCCTATCATTTATGTCCTTAGACCAGTAACAGCGCTTGTCATGTTTAAATGGCCAACAGATGCCTGGTGTTTCTCTTGATTTGATAGAAATGAGGACCAGAGGCCTTGGAAGAGAAAGAGTCTGAGTTTGCTCCTACTCACCCTTTTGATGAAATCCCAGATAAGCCCCCCAAAATGAAACCAGCCTTATTGTCTGAGATGTCACCTGAAGTTCTTGGTCTCGTGGCCAAGGAACTCAAGGACCTAGACACTCCAAACATGAGGTTAGAGCAGAAGTTTAGTAAGTGAAAGGAAGAAAGCTCTCTGGAGCAGAAAGGGGTCCCAGAAAGATGGGTTGCCATTTAAGTGCAAGGGTTTTTATAGACAAGCTGGAGGGTAGGGGTGCTTCATTTGCATAAGGCACAAATTTCTCAGTTCCCAGCCCCGCTTTCTAGTGCATATGCAGGCTTCTTAGCCTGAGTTACTCCATGTTGTTTATCTCTTCCTGCTGCACAGGTGTAAAAAAGACGGACTGCGGGTCAGGCAGAACATTCCAAGGTGGATGTGCCTGGTTCAGGGTAGCTCTTCTTATCAGTGCTGCTGCAGGCACTGCCCCTGCCCAAGCCTCCTTTGAGCATTTCCAAGAAGGGAGAGGACCCTGCTTACTGGGGCCCACCGTATGTCTGCACATACTCTCTTGGGCTGCTTTTTGTCAGAAGAAAGGCTGTATTTTGTTAGAAGGGAATTCTACCAAGGACCCTTGCCCTACCTGCCTAGTTGATTTCTCTCTTTCCTCTCACATTAGCATATGCAAAAGTAACTTACCTCTCTTTTGTTTACCACAGAATTATCAGAGTCTGACACTGTTCTTGGAAATTAGTAGATTTTCAAAATATATTTAACAAGTGAATGAAAAATAGTAAATAAGTCTAAAGTGAAATGCTGACCATTATGTAATGAGTGTGTATTCAAAATATTACAAAAAATAATTACCTTCCTTTCAGTGTTGTTAAAACCAAAACAATTTTAATCTAAAAACTGTACTATAAAGTGTTTGCTAAAACTTTATTGAAAATTTTATTTGGAGACATCGTACAAAAAAACTGAATATCTATGAATTTTTATTTTTCATGCTTGTTTCTTTATTATTAAAAAATTATTGTTAGTTGAATTATTTTTCTTGCGTTTTTTCAGCTTTATTTAGGTGTAATTGATAAATAAAACATATACATTGAGGGTACAAAACTTGATGTTTTGATATACATATATATTGTGAAATAATCATCACAGCAAACTAATACACATACTCATAAACTCAGAGGCTTGGTCAGGGGGAGTGCCTGCAGCAGCACCGATAAGAAGGGCTACCTTGAACCAGGCACATCCACCTTAGAGTGTTCTGCCCAGCCCCCACCGCCGCCTCCCCCATCTTTTTTTTTTAACACGTGCAGCAGGAAGAGATAAACACAGAGTATTTGTGTGTTTGTGTGAGGTGAGAATATTTAAGATCTACCCTTTTATCAAATTTTGGGGAGAACATGGGGAGATGTTGTCAACCTGTCTTTAAATGGTCTGTGAACAACCATCTTCAGAATTACTCAGGGGATCATTAAAAAGCTAATTCCTCAGCTCTACCCTCAAGCTACTCAACTTGCATCTCCTTTTGTAAGAATCATCAACTGATTACCAAAATGAAATATCCATACATTTATTTCACCCAGAAGGCAAGCAACAGAAGTGTATTTCTTAAGTTCAAAAACCTAAGATATTTAACTGAATTTTATTAGATGGACATTAACAAATTACAGTAGTTATGTATTTAAATGTTTGCTTTAATTTATTTCAGGAAATTGTGCATTACTTTCACATTTCATTATAACTTCTTGGCAAAAAGAGAGATTCTTCTACTAGTCATCTAGTGTCAAGTCTTTCATTTAAAAGTTGGAGGCCTGGCTTTTTAAATAATCTTTAAATTGGCTTAATCTTGGGAATTGAAATACTTTTGTATAATACAATAGCTGAAATCAGACTCCCCTGGGCTATTCTGCTCTTCTATTTGAATTGCAAGAAAAACACATTCAGCTAATCTTTCTGCCTCCAGTTTTGGATGATAGGTGGAGATGCCCCACTAGAACTCAACAATAAATCTACACCCTGTGACTTCTTTTTTTGAAACCTCTTTTGTTTAGAAACAAATAAAAAGAAATCTGACATTTTATTTTATAGAATTGCTCAGCTTTCCTACTGATATTTTGGTTTATTTGTCCCATTTTAATAGTGAATTCCTGAGCAAAATACAGTTTAACTGTAACATTTGAATTACTTAGACAGCTGTCTGCAACTGTGACATTCGACTGATGTGGCTATTCTCAAGAGAATGTGTTTTATTTATATCAATGAAATGACTTGAGTGATTGGCTCTGTGCAGACCTTAATCTTTTGTTCCTCTTGCTTTTATCTTTATAGGTAGGGTGAACAAGGGGAGGCCAGGGTCTTTCTCACTTTGTTAAAAAAAAAAAAAAAAAAAGATCTACTTGCCCTTGACCATTTATAATTAAAGCTCATTTTGGCTTATTTTTCAGAATTTAGATTGGGTATAAAAGTAATATATGTCCCAATTCTGTGATGCATTCTATGGTTTCTCCGTAGCCTAGTTCTAATTTATATCATGAAATACTTATTAATTTATTTACCATCTATTTTTCAAATCCCATACTACCACTACCATATAGAAGGAAATCAACAGCATTTTCAATAGAGAGCCAGACTGCTGGATCCAAAAATTCTCAGCTAGGTAGCAACAATAACCATTGAAACTTCTGGCACATAGTAGGTACTTAATAAAAATGTAAGCTATTAATAATCATCATTACTAGGAAGAAGGAACACAGCACAGTTCCCCACAGAGTGTGTTTGAGATCCTACAACCCTCAAGACATATACTCAGGAAACAATGGCTTCCATGAGAAAGCAATGACTGTGGTACCCATTCCACCTGGAATATATTGCTCTTTCACTTTGTCAGAAAAGTTGAAGCCTGTCAGGAAGAAAATAAGCCCCAAATGGCAATAAAAATGACTAAGTTTTGTTTTATTTCTTAGCTAGATCAAGTGTTATTCAGAGTAACTATATATACAATATTTTATTGGATTGTTTTCATTTCTAAATTGTCTCGTATTATTCACACAAAATCATCAATGTTCATCGCTGTATCTGTTATCTCTCTCTCTCTCTCTCTCCCCTTTCCTCTTATTCCAAAGGGATAAACTGAACATACCCATATTATACAGTCATACAATTTTATAATTTATGAGTTGCAAGGACAAGAAAACTCATCGTCTCCAAACATCTAGTTGATTTCTGAATATCCTTTAAAACATACTTCATAACAAATTTCCTGGAATTAATTGCCCTCATGATAAACATGCCTATATATCTAAATGTGTTGCATTTCATTCTTAATGTACATCTATTATTCTCAGGACCCCTCTGCATGTAATAAAAGTGATTAAAAACTAACTTTGGCATGTGGTTATATTGATTAAACCTCTTTTAAGATTTTTCACCATAAAATTAATTTTAAAATCTTATATCCCAGAGAAAACTTAACGGTCTCTGGAGAATAAATTACATCTTTAGATTTCAAAGACTACCTAACAATAATCACATTTCCCCTATCATTGATTTTCTAGGATTGTAAAACCATGATTACTACATTTAATTAGTTGCCTTTTTTTTAGTTTCCTGATATTATTTTATTTAAAAAGTCTAAAATGGACAGACACTTAATCTGAAACTGACCTGATAGAAGACAAAACAAAGCATGCATGATAGTTAATAGATAGCTATAAAGTCACAAGCATAAATAAGCTTAATATGTATTTTTAGAAATGCTCATCTAAGACCATTTAAATTTTTTCTTCAACCTGAAAACTCTAGAATGTAATGCCACTGTCATTATTTCAAAGTACTAACCAAAGAGTTTCTTTTATTATTTCAGGAACAGTATAAGAACCATTTCAAATATAACCACCTGCAGTATTCCATTACCAACAATCACAAATTAGCCCATTCATCATCTTCTTTTAATGTAATCCTTTATCCAGGTGTCAATTCAGATAACAATTTTACAATTGAAGTCAATGTGAAAATTTTTCCCTTATGAGAAATATGAATTCAAGAGGAGGATTGTGTAAATTAAGATCAACTAAACTTTATATACTTTCAAACCCCTGCAGCTGCACTATAGATGCTTAAATCCCACTGATTTCAAAAAGAAGTCAGTTTATGGAAATGCTCTGCAGGCATGCAGTGGCTGAATAACTGCAAAATTCCTGTGAAATGCTATTTAGGAAAGTAAATGTTAGAAGAAAAATCATAAATGGAGTATTTTTGAACCTTTCCTAAAAGCCAAAAAAGAGGCCAAAGTAAATTAGCAATCATCCAACCACACAAAGAAAAAATCCAAAACAACAATGACAAAAATAGGTACATGTAGAGTTTTAGCATGTAAAAGTTTTCTACAAATGATTATTCCTGGCACAGTAGACTAAATCCTACCCCAGTCAATTCCATTCAAAAACAAAACAAAACACTTGTTTTTCACATTTTGCATAGATTTCTAGGTAGAAATAATGTACTAAATGTCGCATGGTCAGAAATTATTTTATAATCACTTTTATAATTGAATGTTTTTTGTTATAATTGCTTTTGTTTTAAAACATGTTCCTGTATTATGGTTACTCCTTCAACAAATGCTGCACTATTTCCCCTATTCATCTCTTCAAAATATATTCTCAGAATTCTCTTTATTCTCTTTAGCTCTTGACAACCTACTTTATCTTTAATCCCTAATAATAAGACTTAAATATTATACTTGTTTCCTGTTTGCCAGGAGGATTTCAAGATCACCTCCCCATCCAAAACTTGTTCAGATGTCCACTGATGACGTCATATACACATTAAGAAAGTCTGGAGAAATATCTTTTGAGGTTTTTGAAGAGGGAAAGTATTCAAGCTGATTCTTCTGGCTTGGGTCAAAGGAGTTACTTTGGTTTTCAGTGGTTAGAAGGTTCCTGGTATTAGGGTTCCTGTAAGGTGAGCAGGACAGGAGGGGGCTCTCCTCCACACCCTAGAAATGTTGCATGATGGTTTGGCAATTATCACATTGTAAACCAGAGTAACTGAAGCTGGATTCCCTCGTTCTCACACTGAGAGTCGAACCCAGGGTGAAAACCAGGAGTCCTAACCACTAGACCACCAAAGAAGCAGAGTAGGTGCAACTGGAACTTAGGCTCTTGGCCTTCCTAACCCCAAATAATGGGGGAAGGGGCCCAGAGATGGGTGTTCCCACCTGTAGATAACCTGTGGACCCAGCGTGTGCGATCATGCAGTTTATTAGGCTGAGTGAAAGGACAGCTTCCACACTCTTGTGGAAGGGGATCCAGAGAGGATTCCATCCCAGGACGGGGCAGCTAGAGTTTCTACCCCTGAGTTATTCCCACTTCCTAGCATTACCTCTCTAAAAATGATAATTTGGCAGTGCTAGGGAGAGGCCATTTCCTGATGGTCCATACCTGTTTACATCAAAATGTTAATTGAATGCAGTCCCCAGGGAGAAGCAACTTCTACAGTATGCTATGTAAAAGACAAAAACTGTGAAGTATTATCTTCTGGGTACACTCTACTAGAAAAGGAAAGAAAGCCTCATATGGACATGCATATAACTCCCTAAACACACTGCGCGTGCTCAATTCCAAAAAAATAACAAAAGCACCAGACATGGAAAGCCCACTCTAAGAGAAGAATCATGGGAAAGAGGCGAGCTTATAGAAGTTCTAGCATCACAGTTAAGCAGGGCACTTGAGCTTCTCTCTTTAACCTTCACATGCCTGCTTGGGTCTCTTCCAAGGACACCTTTTCTTTCCAGTTCTATAGCCTTTTTAAATAAATTTCCATTCCTGATTTGGAACTTACCTCAGTCTCCTTTTCTGACTTATGCCCCACAGTCCAATTATTTCTTCTGAGGAGGCAAGACTGAAGTTGCTATGGACTCATATAGATATGCTATCAGTAATTCAGAGTAACTCGGATTTCTGCCACTGGTAAAAAAAAAAAAGGGACTGGAGTTTATGAATTTGGCACTAGCATAAGGATCAATGAGGGCTTTCCTATCTGCCTGCATAGATTTGGTTTGCCCAGATATGGGGCAAGTGGCAAAGGGGGAGGCATGAAGCCTCAAAGCTGTTACCAATCAAAAGATCAAAATGGAGTCAGATATTTTATTACCTATTGAAGCAGCTTCCTCTGTAGAACTGATGACTTCTAGACGCTCACAGTCAGTCTTCATTATTCCTTCAAGACATGCTTCTCTGTAATGCATAGTTCTCTTGTTGGTTAGCTGGAGGAGAAGGGATTGAGGGACTGTTAGAGGAACTTCCTGGGTTGGCTAGCGGCTTTGTTTCCCCGCCTCTGGTCAGTAGAGCTTTGTTTCCAGTGAAAGAATTTTCCCACCTCTGGATGGCTAGGGGCTTTGTTTTCAGTTTTCTCACCGCTGGCTCCTAGGGGCTTTGTTCAAGTGCAGTACTTTTCCCGCCTTTGACCCCTGGAGGAACAGGCTCAGTGACTCAGGGTTTGAAAACAGTAACCAATCCGGTAAAGGATTCAAAGATCAGTTAATTCAGAGAAAAGTTGAAAGATCCCCTCTCACTGGACAAGAACAACAATGGGGAGGAAATAATGCAGGGGTATAAGCTCCAGCCTCCCAGTCCTGCAGTGGCACTCCTTCCAGGTCCCCTTCAATGGTGTGGAAACTGTCCTTTCGCTCTGCCTAATAAACTGTACTACTGCACACTCTCTGGGTCCATGAGTGCTATTTAAGCTGTGACACTCACCACAATACTGAGGCCCCCTTCCCCATTCGTCCGAGTTGGGGAGGCTAAGAACCCGAGTCTGGAGAATCTGGTTACAGCTAATCCGGTTACAGGATGATTGCTCTCACCTGCATTACATTCTCATACTATAGCCAGGTGGAAAGGAGTCAAATAGAAAATGGTAGCATTTTTGAGTTATGTATAGTAGCAGTGAAAGATAAAATGAAAAGGGTTAAAATTTCCAGTGTTAGTGGGAATCTTAGAAAGAAAATTAAATGAATGGCTGCTAGTTCTTTAAACTGTCTACTATACTGGTTTCTAGAAGAAGAAAAAAGTATCTGACCACTAATCCTATGTCATTAGCTGCATTTTCTTTCACTCTCATGGGTTTTTAAATAAATACTCTCCCTTTAGATATTTTCTATGTTCAGTTATTTGATATATTTTGATATATTGACATCTGAAAAATGTCTATGCATATTGATGTGAGATAATTCTCCCTGGGTCTCTCCTATTTCCTTAACAATGTGTGAAAAAGACATTAATTGCCCATTGTTGCAAAGTGTTTTTTTTTTTAAGGAAGGGTGCTAGTATAGCAAACAGCTTGGGGAAAAAGCCCTTTTGAGCAAAGTGAAGGCATGGTAACTGTACAGTCTAATAAAGAAAATGTATCCCTCCAGAGTAAAGGGTAGGCATGTGTACTGTTTATTATGAAGGTTTCAGATTCTCTAAATTCAGAATCCCTTTCTGTATCTAATTCACTGCATGGACAGGTATCACCTCACCCTCTTTACATTGCTTTGGGGGAATTAAGATTTGAGAAACTCTTAGAAAAAGTTTATATCTAACTATTGACTAAGAATTTGTGTGTGTGTGTGTGTGTGTGTGTGTGTGTGTGTGTCCACAGTTGGACATTCTCTCTCTTTACTCAAAATCCAAGAGAAAGAGAGAAAGAAAAAGGATGAGTTAGATCATTTGCAAAATTTATTTTAGCTTTAATAGTTTATGTATATATGAGCATATCTATACCTATGTCTGTAACTATGTCTATACATGCATGTAATAGAGAAATGTATCTGTATCTGCATCTATTGATGTCTATGCATCTATAGAGAGATGTATCTATATCTATTGGTTGAATCTATAATTAAAAATTAATGCTGTCAGAAACAAAAACAGGGTGCCCATATAAGTGAATGACTAGATGGTGAGGTGATATATCACATTGGATGGTTGAATATCAAAAACTATATAAAATATACCAAAAGTGATATGAATAAACACCAAAAATAATATTTTTGGTGATTAATAAAAACAAGTCATGTCTATAACTGTGGGATATGTTTTCAGGCAATTGTGGAAAAGCCAAGGCAAAAATGTTTGAAGACGTTCAAGGAAGTGAAGAAGTACTGAGTAGGTGGAATACAGTGATTAAGAGGTGAAACAAGGTAGGTGGTTAAGACCCATGATGAGATATGAGTTCTTAGTTGCCCTCAAATATGCTCTCATTCACTTGTGTTGACAGCATCCCTAGATTTTCTCTGGCAAATCATTCCACTTTGCTTTCTTAAAAGAAGCTCTTAAAGTCAACTTGGGCCATTAGGACGAGGATCCCCTACAAGACATGGCAGATGGGGGAGCTAAAAGGACCATGAGTAGCCACTAAATGTTTGTCATATTGTCAACTCTGGACTACCTCTGGATTTTTAAGCAAGAGATAAATACTCTCTTTTTTGTTTAGCTAATTTTGATCTTTTTAATTATCTACTCTGAAAATGAATGAATCAGAAATTATACTAAATGGCATAAATATATGAGCAAAGAAATAAATTATCAGTTTAACAAATTTTCAATAAAATTTTGACAACTGCTACATAATTTAATTATACCGTAATATCTTTAATTATAGTATATTAACAGCACATTGTTAACATGTATTTTCCTCTATGAAAATGATACTAATATAATAGCCTGAATTGACAACTATTTTTAGTTCCATATTTCCTTTCTGCACGCATTTAAAATACGAATACATTTAAAGTCATTTCACTTCTCATACTTCTTATATGTTCTTTATGATGCAAACAGCTGCATTATAAATAATTTATGGGAAATACAAATTAGAGGTAGTTGGAGGAAAATGCAACAGAAAGCAGGGAAGGGTAATGAAGGCCATCTTGGAAGGAGAGAGGCTGTTGGAGTGGAAGATAACTTACAAAGTATGATTTGAAGGGTTCCAAATATTGTCTCTGACCTTCACTGTTTATCTCACTGGTTAGCAACCAGAACCTAAAATAACTATGAGACATAATTTTAGTAGTATTTCTTAAAAACCTACAAAGTGGGAATGTTATTAAGAAATCAAATTTACTGACCCATAAATAATTGTTAATTATTCAATATTCTTCGTTGTTGGCAACTTTTCTCTTTATCCTTTCTCTATCTTGTGCTATGAACTTTGCCCTCTCTTTTGTAGTCTTTCCTTTACTATCCTGAACTATGGACATTTTCCTCTCTTTTGTAGCCCTGCCTTCATTTTTGTGTATCATTTTCTACTAACAGTTTAGGGGGTTAAGGGGCTTGCCTTGAATTTTCTTTTCCCTTTAGTGGTCACTCTAAATCTTTGCTCTCCTTAAAAGCCAAAGTAAAGAATAAAATAAAAAAATCATCAATCTTCATTACTAAACTCCCCCTAACTCATTAATTCAATCTATGTTTGCCATCACTACTTTCAAATGACTCTTGCTAAGGTGAACAATGACTTTCAGACCTCTGTGTCAAAAAACATTGTCCCCATTGTATTTGATCTCTTCAGTATTTAACTTCCTAATTCACTCTAACTTTTTAAATGACTCTTCCATTTTCCTTTTTTAGTTTTACATCCCTCGAAGCATGGCTAACTCCTACCAGTTTAAAGTTTTAACCTTTCTTCATTCTAAATCTCTTTTACTTGTACACTTTTGCTGGATGGTCATGCCTGTTTGTGTAGCCCAAACTTTTACTTTAATATTTCCATCCTAAGTTTCATCCCTGAGATCTCAAGATCACATTCAACATGCTATTTAATACTTTAACTTTGAGATCTCAGTTAAAATTCCCATTACCAAGACATATGTCCAAAATTATGTTTTCTTCTAGGTACCACATGGATGGGCAATCACGTCCATCTGATAGTGACAGGACACAGACAAATTCCTAGGCAGACAGGAAGGGGCCTCCGGTGAAACCTGACTGTCAAGCCAAAGACAGTTTATAGCCTAAAAACTGAACTGCCAGTTCCAGATAGTGTCCATAACCAGAGTAAGAGCTTCTACCCCTGTCTTACCCCTTCTCTCAAATGGTTTCTTCTGGATAATGTCTTTCAGACAATCAAATGGTGCTTTTTCCAAAGACCACCCATGGACCAATCAGCATGCATTCCCCATTCTAAGACCATAAAAACCTCAGACTCAACCACACAGACAGCTACCCACTCCCAAGTCCCCTCTCAGAGCTGAGAGCTTTCATTCTGTCACTTAAAGTTCTTCTCTGCCTTACTCACTCTCCAGTGTCCACACACCTTATTCCTCTTGGTCACAGGATGGGAACCCAGAACCAGTTTTAACACACTCCTGCTCACTGGATGAAATGAGAGAAAAAGCAGTAACACGCTCCCACTTGCTGAGCTACAGGAGTGATGAGCTGTGACAACTCTTGGAGGTTTGGACCTCAGGATTAGCCAAATAAAAGCTGTAATATCCCTTGGGGCTCTGTGATTGCTGACATCTCTGAGTTTTTGGGTGCTACTGCATTCCCCTCATCCAGACGCCAGTGCCCATGAGTGGATGGAAGCCACTCGTGGCATGCCTGGTCCAGCTGTGAGCTGAGCGTGGATCCTCAGTGGGCATAGGATCCAAGCAGGTGTGAGCCAAGGAAAGTCTACTGGGCCAAGCAGGCAGAGCCACACCAGTGGGCCCCCAGTGAGGCTTGGACAGAGGCAGTGGCAGCCGCAGAATTTCTGGCTGGCAAAGCAGCACTGAAGGAATCCTGTAATGCATCCATTTTTGCAAATCAGAATGCCAGGAGGCATCCTTGATACTTCTTCTTTCTCATGGTGCACATTAAATCCACCTCCACATTCTATTGATTTTATTTTCCAAATATCTGTCCCATATGCTTTTGTCTTTCCATTAATACTGAGACTCTGAACTTTGAGTTGGATCAGAATATTAAACATTAATTGAATATTAATTAAATCAATTTCATGGCCACCCTGTACTGTACTTTGAAAATCTACTTCTTATTCTCCATATCATTCCATATTATAGTGTGATACATTATACAAAATGACTCAGTAGAGGTTTTATAATGAGATTAAATAGCAACATAAAAACACCAATATAATTATTACACAGATTTCCTCAAATTTAGGTAGTTAAGGAAAAGTAGATAGTTTTAGTATATAATTAATTTATCAGGACATAAAACCAATTAATGTAAGAAGTATTGTAATTTAAGATGTAAGAGAACAGATGATGGTACTTTCTACCTTGTCATCAAAAGTTAGTATATTTTTATTTTTTGATTTTAAGCATAAAACATGTTTTGCAAATAATAATAATAAAAATAAACAGTAAATATTGAAGGAAGTAAAACTGAAATAAATGTTCCTTGTGTGTGAAAAAAAAAAGAATGTCTGGTTCAACCAGAGTCCTAATTTTTAGAGAGAAAAAATTAGGACATCTCAACCCCAAGCCTAGAATAACATTTGAGACCATAACTGTAAAGATAAAAAAATTTATAACAAGAAAATGATATTTTAGTATTACATTATAGAAAGTAACCTTCTGAGTAGACATACAATCTCTAATTCAGCAAAAAAATATATATTTAAATTTTTTAAGTTGGCATGTTCTGTATCAGGATCTGATGTGCGTGGAAATGTACTGCCCAGTCCTGACTTCAGAGAGCTCTGATAGGTAGCTCTTCGTAGCTTTAATCATAAAATCTGCACCTACAATAAAAGTGTCATATTTTTTGAAAAGTATCACATTTCAAAATACCATTGAGGAATATCCCCCAATGGTATTTTGAAATGACCCTAGAAATTAGGACTTAGCCAAATGAATGCTTTGGGTGGGCTTTTGTGATGGATGGCAAACCAATTTCAAATATAAAAATATGTTACAATAAAGGCATTAACTTAGCAAAGAATGCTATCAGAGGAGTAACACACATTCAATTATCCTTGTCAAAAGGGATCTGTATTGTGAAATGATACTTGAAAGTCTGAAGTAAAATACTAACTGATTATAACTTTAGAGAGAAGCTAGAAATACGGGAACTATATTTTGCTCTGAGTGAAAACCCACCAGTACTGGCTAGGCATAATGGCAGGATGCCAGCCAAGCGTTCTGAATTTTTAAAATAAGGCTTCATTATAGTGAACTATTTAATTATTAATCAGAATCTTGTAAAAACAAACCTCCATTCACAATGAATGAATGCAGAGGAGGATGAAGTCTGTAATAGGATGGGCGTTAGCCTTCTGGGCTTGTTACATGATTACGCAACATACTAACTTCATTGCTATCTAATAAGTATATGTTAAATAAAGGGTTGAAATCAGCAAATGAGAAGAGTGACAGGTTATCCGATAGTGGCAAAGTAAAATAAATGATTAGAAAACATTTTATTTTTTCTAAAAATATATACAACAAATCGAGCTTGTAAAAGTTTTTGAGCTGAACAAAGAAACAAAACTTGTGAACATTCTAGGATCCTACGTATTAATTCGGAGTAAGTTGAAAGCATGCAATCTAAAACACATGTTAAAAATGACTAAACTTCCCACTGAACCTTAGGATGCAGAAAGCTGAAAAGTCCATCATTCTCAACCTAATGATAATATAACCAAGGTGATCTGTAAAATTAACACTTTCCTTGAACCAATAAGAAAGACGACATTATAGGACAAGCCTACAGCTAGAATTTAAGGGAAGTCAAACTTCTCCAGGGAGAGTCCAGGCATATGTACTGGTTTACATGTGACAAACATGGGAGGAAAACAGGGCCACTGAGGAAGTGGATAGGAACAGAGTTATAATTCTGAATGAATTTCTAAGGCTAAATGTAGACTGATCAGAGACTATATAATTTAAGAGAGTCATCAAAGAAAAGAGATTTCTAACGTATTTTCAAACTGTTTTTCACCAGCTTTCCTGGGGTGATCACGAGAAACACTGAGAAAAGGAAGGCAGACAGGAGACAGTCTACCTGTGTGATTTAGACCTGGGGAAGCAGGAACAATCACTTTTCCAGACAAAGCATGATATTCTGCCTACATTCTTCTGACTTAAGGAACAAAAGTCTAAAGTAAATATAGAAGAAGAAAGTAAAATATTAGAATAGTTCAGTGTACTAATGTTTATAGTTTCCACTTAAAAATATATTACTATTACTTTAATTGATAAATCATAATTGTATTACATTTATGGAGTACTCTGTGATGTCTCTGTCTGTCTGTCTGTCTCTCTCTCTCTCTCTCTCTCTCTCTCTCTATATATATATATATAAAAACACACAATGTGGAATGATTAAATTAGGCCAGTTAACATATTCATTGCCACATCTACTTAACATTTGTTTAAAATTTTATTTGATTTTTAATCAGTACATAATAATTGTACACATTTATGGAGCAGAGTGTGATTTTTTGGATACATGTATAGACTGTGTAATGATCAAATCAGAGTAAACAGTCTATCCATCACTTCAAACACTTGATCTCATTCATATGGTTCTGTAATTTTGTTGTTCTTAAAAGCTGAAATGCATTAGAAAAGTCATTTGTTTCCAAAGTATTCTCTGAATGTAGCAAAATACAATGCATATATATTCAGTATTATATTTCAACTATAAATAATGTGTGCAAAATTTTCAAATGCAATTGTTTAAATGCTTTCTTAGAAAAATTTAATAATAATAATAATAAAGAGGAGCACTGGAAAAAAAGGTATCACAGAACTTCTTTCTCAGATTTGCTTTAAAGAAAGTTGACATTTTCTAACTACCCTTATAAGACAATCTCCACTAAGGCTGCTACCATCTCCCTTCTTAAATGATATCTTCACTGTCATTTACTGTGGATCATATCACCTTGTTAATTCCTTACAGCACTTGTCAGATATACTCTGTAAATTGTTCCAATTATACCATACTCATGAGATTATCACAGAACCAGGTGAATAAAAACTACTTAAAAAACAATTGACATTAAAACAGCAAGTTGTACTCTCTCTCATGTATTAAGCCCCAAAATGATGGGGACATTCTGTAAAATCATTATACACATGGTCTTCCTTTTTTTGCTCAGCTATCCTAGGGTGTCACTCTCATCTGTGTTGTCAAAGGTAGCTCCAATGAATGTCTGTATTACATACAGCAGAGATATTAAAAGAGAGAAAAAGAACATGCTTCTCTAGTCATCAAAGTTACAACTTAGAAGTTGCCTGAAGAATTTGGGTTCTTCTTTCATTGGCCATAGCTAGCTATTAGAAAGGCTGAGGAATATCACTCTTTTTGAGCAGTATGGCAATATAACAAACTAAAATTTGGTGAGTTTAATATCTCAAGAAAAAAATTAAATTAAAAGTTTCAGATTAATTGAAATTGATATCTTCTATGTAACATATCACTGTTGAATTTTCTTAGGATATTTGAAAGTTGGCAGACTGGCCTATAATGATTTTACTGAAAACAATTTTTAAAGTAATAATAAAAAAATCATTGCAAATCACATGAAATGGCAAGAGTGCAGACTTGAAGATTATCTAACTAGAGAAAAATAAAATATAAATTTATTTGACTTTACGAAAAGTGAATTTGGCAGTCCTATGCAATTAAGGCAATACTGGAATGAGTGTTTGTGTAACAGTAGCATAAATAATAATATATTAATGCTTTAAAAAAATCTTAAAGATTTTTAAAGCCATATTCTTTATTATAAATGAAGAAACTAAAGTGTGCAGATGTTAACTGTCTTTTTTAAATTCATGATGCTAACTAGTAAGAGATGGGAGTAGATACCCATCTCCATTTACCTATGCTCTATATTTGATACCGCAGTGTCAGGTTAGGTTTTAAATAAGAGTATCATTTATGTAAGAGGACCCAACTTGCCATCTAATTTTTTATTCTCACAGTAATATGAATGTGAACAAAAAGATATTTTTGATTGACTGCTCTTTTTGATTGACTGCTGTTTGTTGAAGAAACTCAAGTGGTGACTGATATTTATATGTTCTCTGAGGAGATAAGTAATATAGAGAACATGGTGAGGGATGAGGAAGTAAATTCACCTCAGGGATATGAAAGGTAGAAGATGAGTACCTACATCCTCACTATATTTTAAGCTGATTCTTCTAGGATTGTGCTGAATAAATAGCTAATAGCAGGAATAGTGGCCACTTTCCTGGAAGTTCTAGGCAGATACTGGTACAGAATTTTCTCCATCAATCTATACTCCAAAGCTATCAACAGCTATAAAATGGATTCCAAACTGCAACTGAGACAATAGATTTTGTAGAGTGCATATGGATTACAGAACACCTAACGGACTAACTGTACAGGTTCGTCCAAAAAATGTCATCAACCTTACAACAATGTGATTGTGAAATATATATATATATTTTGTATTTCATTTACTTCATCATGTCTGCTTTTTACTATTATTAATAATAATCAGTTTTGCTGTTCAGCCCATGTGCACTGGTACAGCTATACAAACTACTCAAATAATAAAAAGTGTTTACATATACACCATGGAATACTACACAGCCATAAAAAACGATGACTTCTTGTCCTTTATAGGGACATGGATGAACCTGGAAACCATCAATCTCAGCAAACTGACACAAGAACAGAAGATCAAACACCACATGTTCTCACTCTTAGGTGGGTGTTGAACAATGAGAACACATGGACACAGGGAGGGGAGCATCACACACTGGGGTCTGTTGGGGGGAAACAGGAGAGGGACAGTGGGGTGTGGGGAGTTGGGGAGAGATAGCATGGGGAGAAATGCCAGATATAAGTGATGGGGAGAAAGGCAGCAAATCACACTGCCATGTGTGTACCTATGCAACAATCTTGCATGTTCTTCACGTATACCCCAAAACCTAAAATGTAATTTAAAAAAGTGTTTATAGAAGTTGCTAAATAG
>PVKP010020592.1:0-22112 GCA_004027715.1 Plecturocebus donacophilus
TTTTATTTCATTGAGTTGATCTTTGACCTCTGTTGTCCTCTCTTCTGCTTGGTCAATTTGGCTGTTGAAACTTGTGCGTGCTTCGTGAAGTTCTCGTGTTGCGTTTTTCAGCTCCATCAATTCACTTATATTCCTCTCTAAGTTGTCCATTCTCGTTAGCATTTCGTTAAATCTTCTTTCAAGGTTCTTAGTTTCTTTGCATTGGGTTAGAACGTGTTCTTTTAGCACGCAGAAGTTTCTTATTATCCACCTTCTGAAGCCTGATTCTGACAGATCATCACACTCAGTATCTGTCAGGTCTTGTTCCCTTGCTAATGTGGAGGTGCGATCCCCTGTAGGAGGAGAGGCATTCTGATTTCTGGTGTTCTCAGCCTTTTTGCTCTGGTTTCTTCCCATTTTTGTGGATTTATCCACCTGTCATCTTTGTAATTGCTGACTTTCAGATTGGGTCTCTGGACGTCTGGCTTGTTGGTGATGAAGTTTTATCTGTTTCTTAGTTTTCCTTCAGTGGATGCCCCTTCCCCACAGAGCTAGGTCTTCCTGGGTTCGGCTGTGCTTGCTGTGAAACTCTCAGTCCTCAGCGCTTTCAATTGCTGTTCTCCTTGTGGGAATGGGACCAGCCGAGCCCGACTAAAAGGGCACCCAGTCCTGTACACTCCGTATTGAGAAGCACCGTGCCGGCCAAAAGAGTCGCGCTGGCAACCCGTGTGGCTCCTCTGCCGGGAATCTCCCAGTTTGTGGGTAACAAAAATTTGTCTGAAATTGCAGCGTCCACTTGCTCTCTGCTGTTTCCCTGGGAGCTACAATCCTGAGCTGCTGCTAAGCAGCCATCTTGGATCTCTCTCCACCCAGTGATGAAGTTTTTCTGTTTCTTAGTTTTCTTTTGGCGGTGGCCCATTCCCCACAGAGCTGGACCTTCCCGAGTTCGGCTGTGCTTGCTGTGAAACTCTCAGTCCTCAGCGCTTCCAATTGCTGTTCTCCTTGTGGGGATGGGACCAGCCGAGCCCGACTAAAAGGGCACCCAGTCCCGTATGCTCCACACCGAGAAACGCTGCACCGCGCGGCAGGCAAAAGAGTAGCACTGGCGACCGGTGGGGCTCTTCTGCCGGGAACCTCCCAGTCTGTGGGCAACAAAAATTCCACTGAAAGTGGGGCGTCCACTCGCTCTCTGCGCTTTCCCTGGGCTACAATCCTGAGCTGTTGCTAATTGGTCATCTTGGATCTCTCCACAAAGCTCTTTTAATAATTCCTAAACTGTGGGTTTCCACCTCTAGAGATTTTTAAGGGAGGCAGAAGGGGCTCTAGAGTCTGTTTTAGGAGATTCAGGTCTAAGCCTTCAGTTTTATTTGCAAATAGCTAGAGAATTTAGACATGTGAATTACCCCTCAGATTCTGTTTGCTCCATTATAGAATAGTGATAATTCTTGTACTACTTTGGTACAGAATTTTTCTGAGGGGATGAGATTATGGAAGCATATGTATTTTGAACAGTATAAATTATTTCATAATTTACCAATGTTTTAAGAATTTTAGGGAAAAAATGTCTTTAGAAAATGTTTATGGCTATATAATAGCTTTACATATGTATGGGGTGCATGTGACATTTTGATAACAAGCATACAGTGTGTAATGATGAAATCTAGGTAATTGAGATATCCATCACCTCAAACTTTTGTCATTTCTTTCTTGGGAATATTCCATATCTTTTCTAGCTATTTTGAAGTATACCATAAAATATTGTTAACTGTAGTCATGAAAGAACCTTAATTCTGAAAAAATAAATCCTTCAGAATTACTGGAAGAAACAGACTTTAAAAACAATCTAATCCCACAATTTTAATCGTGGGATTATAGGTGGTTTCTATTTTCATATTCATGCCTCCCCCTACCAGATTTCTACAGGGGAGTTACATTACTTTCATCAAGGGAAAGCGATTTTTCAAAAGTAACAGGAAATATTTCTTTCCTATTGTGGAAGTTGATTTTGATACTAAATTCAGAGGATTTAGGCTATAATCCTTTATTTCGGGATAATCCCAACACTGCTTACAAGCCAGATTTCCACTCCATTTCTGTGTGTGTGTTTTCTTTTTTTTAACTTGGGGTTGTTTCTGTCTTTCCCTGCATTCCAGGTTAGGATTCTGTGATTGCAAATAGGTATTAATATAATTCTGCTAACCTTTTGTTTTTTAAAGGTTTTACCTCAATTGTAAAGGTGGCCTGTTTGTAGATTTTGTGCATAACCAGAACCTTGTACTCATAGTGAGGTGACAGTTTGTGCAAATTCCTAGACAGATAAATCCAAGGCATTTTGCCTTTCATACTCTTGCTATAAGTTGACATTTTTGACTACATTTCTGCTACCCAATGACCCCCTTCCTCCACTGTTAGGCTTCAGATGTCTCCCTTTCCTGTTTACTATGACAGTCAGATTCATTGGAGGCTATGTATCAAAGAGAAAACCAGCATGTCAGCAGCATGTTTGTACCTTGAGGTGAGAGGTAGGAAGTAAGCTAACCCATTTCCTTCTAGATCAGAAAAAAATGAATAGTAACATAAGTGTTCGAGACCAGGCCTTAAAGCTCTGACTCCATAGACCTGGATGTCTGGCCGTAACCATCAGTACTTGCTTAAAGATTGCATCATGTTTCTTTAAGTTGCTGACTGCTTTCGTCAGACTCTTTTGTAGGTCCCCTATAACTGATTCTCAGAGAAGTGAAGGACTTTTCTGATTAATTTTGGTTTTGTATAATAAGATGAAGCTCCTTGAAAACAAGCTCCTTGCCATTCTTTCGATTGTTGTTAAAGCCAAGTCCTCTAAGACCAAAATATCAAAGTTCTTAAATGGTTTGTGTTATCACAGGTTTTTATATATGAAACAAGAAGAACTTTCTATAGTTTCTTAAATGGCCTTTTTGTACTTATTTGCATATTGACCTGTTTCCTAGGATGTTGGCCACAACCCTAACTTGAGCATATCTTTAAAAGACAGCAACAACTTGGGACCCATCTAGTAGCTGGTAGAAACTGTAACTCTCCCCTTCAGATTACCAGGGGTGATTGGTGCCATGGGAATAAATATAGAGAAATAATCTATAAATGGAGAAAGGAAGAGAGAATTAGTGGTGAATAGGCTGTTTTTCCAAGAGGGGTATAATCAAAGCCCTTCTCAAAATCTTGCAGTTAAATCCCTCTTGGCATATCGCAGTCTGAGTTATGCCAAGCACAATAAGCTGTTGTGAAGAAAAGTCTAGCAATGGTCACTTTGCCAGTATTTTTTGGTCTCTACTGTGTGTGAGGAATGGGCTAGATAGAGCATTCCGTTATTAGAAGACAATAGTACTGGCCTGGTGAGGTGGCTCATGCCTATAATCCCAGCACAGGTGGATCTCCTGAAGTCAGGCGTTCAAGACCAGACCAGCCAACATAGTGAAACCCAGTTTCTACTAAAAACACAAAAATTAGTCGGGCATGGTGGTGCAAGCGTGTAATCCCAGCTGCTCAGGAGGCTGAGGCAGGAGAATCACTTGAAACTGGGAGGCTGAGATCATGCCACTGCACTCCAGCCTGGGCAGCAGAGCAAGACTCCGTCTCAAAAACAAATTGAGTGTTGTTATATTGTTTTGAGAGAAATCGATTTAGGGTACCTTAAGAGTGGTGCTGCTTTAGACCTGATTTAAGGTGGTCTTTTTTTTTTTTTTTGAGACGGAGTCTCTGTTGCCCAATGCAATGGCATGATCTTGGCTCACTGCAACTTCTGCCTTCCAGGTTCAGACAATTCTCCTGTCTCAGCCTCTCCAGTAGAGTAGCTGGAATTACAGGTGTACACCATTTCACCTGGATAATTTTTGTATTTTTAGTAGAGATGGGGTTTTGCCATCTTGGCTAGGCTGGTCTCAAACTCCTGACCTCAGGTGATCTGCCCACCTTGGCCTCTCAGATGCCCAGCCAAGGGGGTTTTCCTTTTTTTTTTTTTTTTTTTTTTTTTTTTTTTTTTTTTTTTGTTTTGTTTTGTTTTGTTTGATACAGAGTCTTACTCTGTCATCCAGGCTGGAGTGCAGTGGCTTGATCTCAGCTCACTGCAACCTCTGCCTCCTGGGTTCAAGTGATTCTTCTGCCTCAGCCTCCTGAGTAGCTGGGATTACAGGCACCTGCCAGCACACCTAGCTGATTTTTTAGGTTTTTAAGTAGAGACAGGGTTTCACCCATCTTGGCCAGGCTTGTCTTGAGCTCCTGACCTTGTGATCCGCCTGCTTTGGCCTCCCAAAGTGCTGGAATTACAGGTGTGAGCCACCATGACCAGCCCTAAGGTGGTTTTAAAAGGCTTCTGAAGAGGTTACGTTTGAAATGAGGCCAGAAGGATAATTGGAGTTTGTAATCTTTCTCTGGTACCGTGGATCCCTTTGATTATCTAATGAGATCTTTGATAATCCTCTTAAAATTTATTGAATTACAAAGGAAATCTGTTATAATGAAATACCTATCAAATATTGAAAAAAGTAAATTTGTGATATAGTAATATAGATACGTATTAACATATTTAATGACAAGATCTAGAAACTACTATGATTTTAATAGTGGTGAAGGTAAGCAGTAAATCAAGATTTCTGCAACTATAGTACAATATGAAAATATCTGTGATTTCTATTGGTGATGAATATAAATACACCTAATACTACTGGTAGTTTGTTGCCTCTGTCAAAAGACAAAATTACAACAAATATAGTATAAAGATCTCAGTTGGCTTTTATTTGAGATTCTAAAGTTGGGCAACACCTCGTTCTTAGAAAATGAGGGTTTCAATGAGCTGAGCAGAGGAAGCTGGTTTTGTAGACAGAAAAGATCTGAGGAAAGCAGAAACGGAAAACAAAAAGGGGGTTGTTTCAAAGTTAATTTATCTGTAAAGGTTAAAGCAGAGGGAACTCCCTTATGCTGGCTAAAACTGGCGTGTTTGGGGGTTTGGCTATTATCTCTTCTAATTTCTCAGAAGTCAGATGAACAACTTTGTTTTGGCTTGCTGACATGGAACTTTAGCACAAGTGACTCCATCTTGGTTTGGTTTGGTTTGGTTTGTTGGGCGTAGGGCAGGGACTCAGTCCAAACCAGTAATCTCCTTTAAATTTTAATCCCTCTATTAATAATTGAAAGAAATGCCAAAAATGCAGATGTAGCTGTTCAGACCCTTTAAATTCATCCAGGTTCACAGAACCCTCTAAAATCTATCCATGGACCCTAGACTAAGAACTGCTGGCTTAGGTGGAGCCAGCCAGGAGAATTGCATTCCCCCAGGATAGGGGATGGTAGAGTAAAGGCTCTAGAGGAGAGAGCCTCTTGCCTTGCAGTGGGGCAGCTCCAAAACTTTAAGTCAAAGATACCTCCCTTAAGTGTGAAATAAATTTTTAAAAAATCCAATAGCTAACAAGTGAAGCTGGAAAAACCACTGAGAAGACAATTGGGAAAATATTAATGCTGAAACATAATAGATGTTAAAGAATTACTGAGTTTTTTTCCCTTAGGAATTGTGGTTAAAATGAAAAGTCCTAGAAATGTATGAAGATGTATACTTGAGTTGAGATGTCTTGGATTAGCTTTAAAATGATTTTAGGATGAGGAAAATAGGAGCATAAAGATGAAGTTAGATTGGCTGTATGTTGATAATTGTTTAAACTGGTTGATGGGTACATGGAGGTTCATTAAATCATGTCTCTGCTTGTATATATGTTTGAGATTATCCACAATAGAAAGTTTTATTTATTTATTTTTGAGATGGAGTTTTGCTCTTGTTGCCCAAACTGGAGAGCAGTGGCACCATCTCGGCTCACCGCAACCTCCACTTCCTGGGTTCAAGTGATTCTCCTGCCTCAGCCTCCCGAATGGCTGGGATTACAGGCATGCACCACCATGCCTGGCTAATTTTGTACTTTTAGTAGGGACGGGGTTTCTCCATGTTGGTCAAGATGGTCTCAAACTCCCAACCTCAGGTGATCTGAGGCCTCCCAAAGTGCTGGGATTACAGGTGTGAGCCACCGCACCTGGCCTTTATTTTTATTTATTTATTTATTAGACAGAATCTCACTCTGTTGCCCAGGCTGGAGTGAAATTTCACCATCTTGTTTCACTGCAATCTTTGCCTCCTGGGTTCAAGCAATTCTCATGCCTCAGCTTCCCAAGTAGCTGGGACTGCAGGTGTGCACCACCACGCCAAGCTAATTTTTTTGTTTGGTTGGTTGGTTGGTTTGGTTTTTTTGTTTGTTTTGGGATGGAGTTTGCCTCTTGTTGCCCAGTTTGGAGTGCAATGGCACGGTCTCGGCTCACTGCAACCTCTGCCTCCTGGGTTCAAGCAGTTCTCCTACCTCAACCTCCTGAGTAGCTGGGACTACAGGTGCGCACCACCATGCCTGGCTAATATTTTTGTGTATGTATTTTTAGTAGAGATGGGGTTTCATCATGTTGGTCAGGCTGATTTTGAATGCCTGATCTCAAGTGATCCGCCTTCCTCTGCCTCCCAAAGTGCTGGGATTATAGGCATGAGCCACCACACCTGGCCCACAATAGAAAATTTTAAAATGCAGTGGATAATGTTAGCCATCTGTAGAAATTCAGTATTTTGGTGGACTGAGAAGTTAGGAAGGATCTGTCAAGTGAGGTTAAGTAATTTCAGGGAATTAATGATTATAAGAACATAACGAAGTGAAATGTTACGATGAAGAATGCTGATGTGGTACAGTTAAAATGTAAACTAATCTTAGTGGATAACTGCATCTAAGCTGAGCCCTAGGCAGGGAGATGGTGAGCACTAAGCTGAAGAGTTGTCATTGATCCAGTGAATGCCTGTGTCTCCTATATCCAAGAGAAAAAGATACTGGTCAGGGCAGGGGACTTCCAGGATTTTCTGTGCCCAAGTTCAACATTTCTCTTAAGTGTGACCTGTGGACTGCTTGTACTAGTATCACCTGGGTTTGTTGCTAAAAATGCAGAATTCTGTCTCTACTCCAGTCTGTCTTTTGAGGGAAAGGGACCCAGGTTCTTACACTTGAATAATAAATCTTTAAGGTGAATCTTAGCACATGTAAAGTTTGAAAACTGTAGCTTTAAATTGTCGGGCCTCCAAGTCCAAGCTTGGACATTATAGCCTTGGTGACCCACACATACACCTGGATGGTCTCCAGGAGCCAGAAAGTCTGAAGTAACCAGATAGCCACAAAGAGAAATGAATCAACTAGTTCCTACCTCAACTGATTGCTCTCCCCCTGCAATCTTCAACCATTGTTTCTGCTCAGCCTTGCGAAAATTTCTCCCCTAGACATTAGGTTTCTCAAGCCTCCCACCCTCCTCTGCTTGCAACTGATAACCCACACCCTTATGATACCCCTACCCTTGTGACCATGTATCCCGTGATGCCTTTCCCCTCCCTAAAATAGATGATCACTTTTAACCATTTGCCCCAACCTTCGTAACCAGTCCCCTTTCCTACTCCCCTTGTCTGACTCCTTTCTCAGACTTGGCCTGCTTGCACCCAAGCATGAAATAAAACAGCCTTGTTGCCCACACAAAGCCTGCTTGGTGGTCTGTTTATGCAAGCAAGGCGCCTAACATAAATAAAGATGACAATAGCTCCTCCTTATTGAGCAGTTTTACCATCTGCCAAATCTCATGCTGAGCTCTCTACTATATTAACCTTTATGTAAATTATATATTTGCATATGTCGGAGAGGAAAAATTTTTTTCCTTAGCCTTCATGAGTGCTTAGTTGGAAAGGCCCCTTATGAAAAGACAGATTAACAAGAGAAAAACAAGTTTATTAACATGTATATTTCATATATATGTGTGGGAGATACCCAGGGAATGAGTCATTCTCAAAGGTGGTTTTGAATTCCAGCTTATGTAGTATCTTCAACAAAGAATGCTCAGTTTTTAGAGACCTGACCAGACAAAGGAGAAGGACTTTGTCTAGGGGCACAACTTGTGGGAAGGCAAATTAGTGGTGATGAACGCCCCTTAGCAAAGCTTGTTAGTGTGGATTCCTCTGGTGCTGTCTTCTGGCCCATAAAGGTCTAAAGTCATCAGTCATTAACCTTTGTTATCCCTGGTAGAGAGGGAGGACTTAGGAACCTTTGTCTTTATGCCAGTGATGCATAAAGACATAGTCCAGTCTCTCCCACACACATATTCATCTTTACAGCCTTATGAGGTAGTTGATGAGGAGACCTCACCTTAGAAAAAATGTGCTTGCTGTAGGTCACTCAGTTATAAATGGCAAAGCAAGCCCTCAAACCAGGTTCTGACTCCAAAGCCTACTATACCACTGCCTCCTATCAGGTTCCTCTGATCCCATGTATTCCAGAGACTCCCATTAATGAATCGGCCTTTCACATATCTTTTGTGGGGCAGCTATGTCCTATATAGGGGATGTGAATGTTGTTGTCACTGGGCAGGAACTGCTCCTGTTGTATATTAATAAATTAATGTCTGGTTTATATATTAGCCTTTTTAAAGGTGGTTCTGAATCCTAAAGAGTACTTGATAATTTATACTTAATATCAAAAAGCTTGAAAAATTCTGCAACTATTAATGTATACATCCCTGTGATTCTAAGCCTTTTTTCTATTCCCGTGGAATCTCATTAGTTCCTAAGAGATTGAACACATTTCCATCAATGACAAGAACCTACAACCTACTATGACATTGCTACCCAGAGGGCAGGATTAAGAGTCTCCTTCTTTAGTTCTGAAAAGCTTCATCCATGATAATTAGTGGTTGATTTCCAACAGACCAGAAGAAGCTGGTAGGAATTGAGGTGGTGAAGAATACACACAGGCTTTTACAGACCATGCTGTGTGCTCATCTCATTTAATTCTGCCAGTTGTACATGATAGGTACTAACAGATTCACAATCACTTAGTCTGAACTCAAAAAGCTCTATAAAGCAAGATTTTTTTTTCCCTTAAACTTGCAGCAGATTCATTTGGTAGCAAATCTTTATCTGAACTGATGTGAGGCTGTTTATAGTCTTAATTATACTTATTGATGCAGAAATATTAATGCTTGTGAACAGGGTGCTGCCCAGACCTCACAGGTGATATTATAAAGTGTCAGGTGTATGTTAAGTATCAGCATCATGTTGTCTTTCTAAAATTAAATTTTCCAAAAACACTTTTGGCCCCAAGAGTTTTAGATGAGAAAGATGAAGTTAAAGAGAGAGGTTAAGTGTTTGTTCAACCCTTTGCTCCTGAGTTAGGTAAGTAGATTTGAAAACAAAGCCATATATGCTTTTTCTTTTTTTTTTTTTGACATGGAGTTTCACTCTCATTGCCCAGGCTGGAGTGCAATAGTGCAATCTTGGCTCACCACAACCTTCACCTCCTGGGTGCAAGCGGTTCTTCTGCCTCAGCTTCCCAAGTAGCTGGGATTATAGGCGCCTGCCACTACGCCTGGCTAATTTTGTATTTTTAGTAGAGACGGGGTTTCTCCATGTTGGTCAGGCTGGTCTCAAACTCCCAACCTCAGGTGATCTGCCCAGCTTGTCTCCCAAAGTGCTGGGATTACACCCAGCCAGTGCACCCAGCATACTTTTTTCAACACTTTAAATAGAAGCCTGTTGAATGCCATTTAGCCCATTCTTTCAAAGTGTGTTAGCCTTGCAAATACTTGTTGAGTTGTAGAAAAAGCCTCAAAAAGAGTGTGTGAGGGTGTTTTGTTTTGAGACAGAGTCTTAGTCTGTTGCCCAGGCTGTATTGCAGGGGCACAATCTTGGTTCACTACAACCTCCACCTCCCGGGTTCAAAAGATTCTCATGCATCAGCCTCCTGAGTAGCTGGGATTACAGGCATGTACCACACCAGCCTAATTTTTGTATTTTTAGTAGAGAAGGGGTTTTGCCATGTTGGCCAAGCTGGTCTTGAACTCCTGGCCTTAAGTGATCTGCCCGTTTTAGCCTCCCAAAGTGCTGGGATTACAGGTGTGAGCCACCATGCGTAGCCAGGAAGAGTGTTTTTAAAGTCAAGTTCTGAGTCTTTTACAATTTGATCATCAATAATGCTTCAAACCTTTTCTCTCCTCTTTCTGGTTCTGTTTAGGGAAATACCGTGAATATTTTCTTTAGAATATATATTGTGTTTTAGTGTCTTCAGGTAGAGCTGAGGAGGGGAGGGAATCAAGGTGACTTACACTGCAGCATTAAGGTTAGGATTATTCTCCTTTATCCTTGGCCATTTAGGAAGCAGTCTTGGCAGGACCAGAAAAAATCATCTGATAAATTTCTCATGAATAAGGTGATAGCATTCTCATAGAATTAAAAATAACAGGGATCTTTGAAGCATATTAAGCTAAAATATTTTTCTTGTCAAAGCAACATACTTTTTTTTTTTTGTCCAGAATGCCTCACTCAGAGAAATTGATCTTTTTTCCAAGTAAAAATCCTCCATGTTAGACTTTATTTCTGTTAAATGTGATGTTTTTGCTTAAATTTTGATCACATTACATGCTTTTAAGGGGTTATTATGTCTCACTTTAGATTTTTTGGTTGATTATTTTATGCATGGTATATGCTTTGGAAAATTAGCCTCACGATGCACTGGGGTATTGGTGAGCATTAGGGGAGCTAAGCATATATAAAGGATAGCCTGTGCTCATTTCTTATGAAGACAGGGAGTTTAGTTTCTTCTTTTCTTAAACACATGGTATTGTGGTATAATAAAAATTAGTATTTGGTCTTTGTCCCTGGCATAGAGCTCCTAAAACCCTTGGAATTTCCTGATAGAATGAGTTCTGGTCACCAGAGGAACCAACCACACGATTAGAGGGATTAGATGTATCAGTCCAAGCCCCACAACCTCTGGATAGAGGGAAGCGTTGGAGATTGAGTTAAGACACCAATGGCCAATAATTGAATCAATCATACTGATGTGAGAAGGCCTGGAGAAAAGTGAAATGGGTCTAAGGGAGCTTCTGGGCTGGGGAACACATGGTGGTGCTGGAGGGCAGTGGGCCCAGAGATGGAGACTGTATGCCAGCCTCCACCCTAACAATAGTTGGTATAGAGAATTGGTGTTGGAATAGCAGGTAACTTTTGTTTTTTTTTCTTTTGAGTTGGAGTTTGCGCTCTTATTGCCCAGGCTGGAGTGCCATGGCACAATCTCGGCTCATTGCAACCTCTGCCTCCCAGGTTCAAGCAATTCTCCTGCCTCAGCCTCCCAAGTAGCTGGAATTACAGGCATGCGCCACCATGCCCAGCTAATTTTTATATTTTTAGTAGAGATGTGGTTTCACCATATTGGTCAGGCTGGTCTCGAACTCCTGACCTCAGGTGACCCACCCACCTCAGCCTCCCAAAACACTAGGATTACAGGGCAAGCCACCACACCCGGCCAAGGAACAACAGGTATCTTATCTGTTTGTGTCACCATCTTCTCTTACAGTATCTGACCAAGCAGGTAGAGCTTCTACGGCAGATGAACGAACAACATGCAAAGGTTTATGAACAATTAGACGTCACAGCAAGGGAACTGGAAGAAACAAATCAGAAGCTAGTTGCTGACAGCAAGGCCTCACAGCAAAAGATTCTGAGGTAAATTTTCTAGAATCTTTCAAGGAAGGCCTAGGGGGAAGTTCTTTAGTGTAAACTAGAATAGAACATGGCTGCAGTGGGTTTGGGTCAATATGGGATAAGGTTTAATTCTTTTTGGAGAATGGAGATTAAATAGACATCCTTTCCAATTAAGAAAGCCCAGTGTGATTGGCTTGTACTTAATCTCTCCTTACTGCTTTTGCCCTTGATTGAATATGACAAGCAGCAGTGACTTCTGTCTGTTCCTCACAGCCTGACTGAAACGATTGAATGCCTGCAAACCAACATTGATCACCTCCAGAGCCAAGTGGAGGAGCTGAAGTCATCTGGCCAAGGGATGAGGAGCCAGGGCAAGTGTGACCAGGAAAAACCTGCACCCAGCTTCGCAAGTCTGAAGGAGCTATATGACCTCCGCCAGTAAGAGCCTGCCTTACTCTGGAGTTACGGCAGGGACTGTCTCATGTCGACAACATTCTGAATTCCAGTAGATTGAAAATACCATTTGAAGAAACATCACTTAGCTATTAAGCTACCACTGGTTTGAACAAAAGCACTTAAACATATAAATTATAGAGTTACTGGATATTTGTAATTCTCATTTTGAAAGTCTTGGAGCACTTATTTCATTGCTTTTAATGTGTTAAATCATAGTTTAAGATGCATTACTTCTGATAGACTATAGATTTGAGAGTTGTGTTTTACATTAGAGTGAAGAAAAATAGAAATTTTGGTGAAACAGACATTCAAATGAACAGGAGGTTTTTTGCTTAAAGAAGTGCCTTTATAAATTCAAGTTACAAGTCTTAATCTTTAAGAAGCATTTATGGAATACCTGTTGTATGGCAAGCTCTATGCCAGACCTGAGGGATGGTGAGCAAAATAGAGTTCCTACACCTGTGATCTTTCAGTCTAACGGAACAGCAAATAAAAACACAAATAAATAGTCATACAAGCTGCCTCAGACTGAGCAGGAGAAACCAGGTGGTTCATTTGGTGGGATTCAACCTTGGCTGCTGAATGTCAGATCACTTCTGGAGTTTTTCAAACTGCAGATACCAACATATTCCCTCAGGCCTAAATCAGAATTTCTAGGTGAGGGTGAAAAAGCTGCCCAGGCAATTCCAGTGAACCTTCCTGGTTAAAAATCACCACAGCAACAGTGATTTGTTGTAGTGATTCAACCGTAATTACATATTTTGAATCATTTGGAGAGCCTTCAGAAATCCTCAGGCCAGGTAGCAGGCAAACTACGTTGGAATCTGTGGCTAGGGACCCAGGCACCAGTACTTTTTAAGGCTCCCCATGTGAGATCATTGTCACACTGCTGTTCTTTGGGAATGGATGTTCTCTAGTACTTTTAACATTAAAAAAATACCAGTTGCAAAAATTAAGTTTGCCTTCATGTGCTTATTTACCAGCCTCACACAATTCCATTTTAGCCACTACTCCAGTGTGGCTAAAAATCAGTCACTGCCACAGCTCTTCAAATATATTTAGTTGAAAAAAGTCACCAGTCTTCCTTGCTTCATTCTCAGTGGACCTGTGTAATAAATTCTTTCAACATTTTTTTTCCTAGACACTTTGTATATGATCATGTGTTCGCTGAGAAGATCACTTCCTTGCAAAGTCAGCCAAGCCCTGATGAAGAAGAAAATGAACACTTGAAAAAAACGGTGACAATGTTGCAGGCCCAGCTGAGCCTGGAGCGGCAGAAGCGGGTGACTATGGAGGAGGAATATGGGCTTGTGTTAAAGGAGAACAATGAACTGGAGCAGCAGCTGGGAGCCACAGGTGCCTACCGAGCACGGGCACTGGAACTGGAGGCCGAGGTGGCAGAGATGCGACAGATGTTGCAGTCAGAGCATCCATTTGTGAATGGGGTTGAGAAGCTGGTGCCAGACTCTCTGTTTGTTCCTTTCAAAGAGCCCAGCCAGAGCCTGCTGGAAGAGATGTTCCTAACTGTGCCGGAACCACATAGAAAACCTCTCAAGCGCAGCAGCAGTGAGACAATCCTAAGCAGCTTGGCAGGGAGTGACATCGTGAAGGGCCACGAGGAGACCTGCATCAGGAGGGCCAAGGCTGTGAAGCAGAGGGGCATCTCCCTTCTGCACGAAGTGGACACGCAGTACAGTGCCCTGAAGGTGAAGTACGAAGAGCTGCTCAAGAAGTGCCAACAGGAACAGGACTCCCTGTCACACAAGGCAGTGCAGACCTCCCGGGCTCCGGCCAAGGACCTGACTGGAGTGAATGTCCAGTCTGAACCTGTCACTAGTGGCTGGGAACTGGCCTCTGTCAACCCAGAGCCCCTCAGTTCCCCCACAACACCTCCAGAATACAAAGCGTTGTTTAAGGAGATCTTTAGTTGCATCAAGAAAACTAAGCAGGAAATAGATGAACAGAGAACAAAATACCGATCACTCTCCTCTCATTCTTAGTTGAACCTCTAGCTCTACTACTAATTTGCCTATTGCCTATCACCTCTCTCTCCCATTCAGACAAGTGTTTGTACACTCCAAAGCCTGATGTTGCTCCTGATATTTGCCTCATTGCTTTGCTTATTTAGCAAATGCATACAATGAGGAAAGGAGGTGGCTACTGATCTGTTCTCTGATCCACTTTCATTTAAGCTCCCCAGGAAATCCTATGACAAACTGGTCTCTGGCTGGTGCACTGATTAGACTTCAGTTCTTGAAAAGGACCAGTGGAGGGAAGAGCTATACTTCTGGAGAAGTAGGCCTGGAGTTACTACAGTATGGGGTAAAGAGTCGAGTTGGAACAAAGCTAAGGCAATTCCTATTGCTTCCTTGGGCAAAATGATATAAAGTCAAAGAGCTGTCAAACTCAAACACCTTTTGCAAACACTGAATACCGTGAATTCATTAAGAAGAATGTTTGAGAGAAAGCAGGGGTCTAATCCAAAAGAAATGTCATTAACAAATACTCCAAGTCCTTGAGTTGTGTTATGTCTGAACTAGTTGAACTGTGACTGACAGGTAATCTTAATATAGCCAAATCCAACTGAACATCAAAATGAGCTGGCAAATTTTGGTTTGATCCAAGTTAGCTTGTTAGCATACACCCTAGGGGGCCTCTGCCCTACATTCAAATGTTTTTACTCAAAGCTCTAGCCTTTAGGATAGGTGAATATGTAAATCTTTGATCACTTTTTCAAATTCAAACTAAAGGGGAAAGATCAAACCCCTTCCCCTTCTACCTTGCCAGCCACAAGCTGTTTTCAAACTCCTTCCCCTTCTACCTTGCCAGCCACAAGCTGCTCTTGGCAGAGTTCTTACCATTCCTGGAAGTGTCTTGACTTGTTGAAGAAATTCCTGTCTACTACTTAATTAAGCAGTATTGGTGTTCTGACTGTGGAAACATACTTATCCTCTCACTTATATACTTTTAATTTAAAACTATTTAAGAACTGAGGTTCCGATTATTGTATATATTTTTCTAAAAACCAAATAAAGCTACCTATGAAAATGAGCAGATGAATCTACTGTGTCTTACTTTCAGTCTAAGCCATTTCATTCTCAATAACCAACTGTTCAATTTTTTTTCTTCCAACAAATAACGCTGGGAAGGTTTACAGTGATTTTTTTCCTATTTTAAATAGAATCTTTGGGTTTGTGTAACTTAGTAGCACAAATTCTGCTCATATTGCTAAACGTTCATTAAAACTACTCTGGACATTTTCAAATTTATATACTCTACTTAATTTTCACTATTTCAGAAATGTCAGATTTGGTTCTGAATTGATAGCATTTGACTAATCGATTCTCAAAACATTTGATCAACCATAGCAAAGAAACTATAATATTCAAACAAAATGGGCATTGAATCTAAATTATTTTTGCTTTTAGATTAAGTTTTTAAAAACAGGTAAAACGTCTTAAAATTTTACTTTGCAAAGCAGCGGTACCCAATTTTTTGGCACCAGGGACTTTTTTTGTGGAACAGTTACTACTGCAGACCCAAGATAACGAGATGGTTTCAGGATGAAACTGTTGCACCTCAGATAATCGGGCATCAGTTATAAGGAGTGCACATGTGATTCCTTGCATGTGCAGTTCACAATAGGGTTTGGGCTCCCTGTGAGGATCTAATGCCACTGCTGAGCTGACAGGAGGGGGAGCTCAGGTGGAAATGGGAGCATTGGGGAGCAGCTGTAAAAACAGCTGAAGCTTCACTCTGACCTGCTGCGCAGCCTGGTTCCTAATATGCCACGGGACCGGTACTAGACTACAGCCTGGAGACTGGGAACCCCTTCTCAGTCTATTTCCTCCCTTGAATCAGCTATTTACCAATTTCATGTATAATCTTTTTTTTTTTTTTTTTTGAGTTGGAGTTTTGTTGCTCAGGCTGGAGAGCAGTGGCGCAATCTCGGCTCACTGCAACCACTGCCTCCTGGGTTTAAGCGATTCTCCTGCTTCGGCCTCCTGAGTGGCTGGGTTTATAAGCATGCACCACCACACCTGGCTAATTTTGTATTTTTAGTAGAGATAAGATTTCTCCATGTTGGTCAGGCTGGTCTCCAACTCCTGACCTCAGGTGATCTGCCCGCCTCTGCCTCTCAAAGTGCTAGGATTACAGGCGTGAGCTATTGGGCCCAGCCCTCGTGTATATTCTTCTAAAATATTCTGTGCGTAAATTAGCACAATTGCTATCTTTGTTGCCCTGCATTTTTAAGCAATTGAGCATAGGCACTCTTCTGCATCTTACATGTTTATTGAGCCATGTATCTTTAATTGATGATGTACATTGCTTTTAGTAGCTACATAGTATTCCAGTTTATGGATATATAATAATGTGTTTAAATAGTACCTAGTGAGCAGATTGTTTCTAGTCTTGCTACTACCAAAGAAAAAGTAACAAACAGCCTTATGTGTATCTGTGAACATTTGTGAGTCTAGAAGACAGAAGTTAAAAGACATTTTGCCATTACTGTCATCCAGTGTTTGATACTCCTATTAACAATGGATGAGGATGTCTGTTTTTTCATACTTGTGCCAGGAAACTTTTTGACCTTTGCCAAACTAATAGAAGAAAAATGGTGTTTTCCTTGTAGCTTATATTTGCATTTCTATTAAGACTTGAATATTTTTTAATCTGTTAGTCATTTGTAGTCTCCTTGGCCAATTTTTTTAAAAAAAGCTCTAGTACTTAAATGAGAAGATACATGCAGTTTTGTAGTTAAAAGTTTGAAAATGTTTTGTCACAGATTATCTTAATTTTTATCTTGATTTTTTGTTGTTTTTTTTTTGAGAAGGTCTTGCTCTGTTGCCCAGTCTGGAATGTGATGGCATGAACACGGCTAACTGCAGCCCTCGACTTCTGGGCCCCAGCAGTCCTCCCACCTCAGTCTTCCTACCAGAGGTGTGTGCCACCATGCCCACCTAATTTTTTAACTTTTTGTAGAGATGGGATTTCACCATGTTGCCCAGGCTGGTCTTAAACTCCTGGGCTCAAGCAATCTGCCCTGCCTTTGCCTCCCAAAGGTAACTCCAAAGGCAACTGTATATGAATTTTTTTGGAGGGGGTGGAGACAGTGTCTCATTCTGTTACCCAGCCTGGAGTGCAATAGTGTGATCTCAACTTACTGCAACCTCCACCTCCTGGGTTCAAGCAATTCTCATGCCTTAGTCTTCCCAAGTTGAGTAGCTGGGACTGCAGGCATGTGCCACCACACCGGGCTAACTTTTTGTATTTTTAGTAGAGATGGGGTTTTGCCATGTGTCAAACTCCTGGCCTCAAGTGATCTGCCTGCCTCGGCCTCCCAAAGTGCTGGGAATACAGGTGTCAGCCACTATACCTGGCCACTTTTGTGTATATGAATCTTTAACATGTCTCTCTTTGTGTTTGAGAATTCTTTGATCCATCTGAAGTCTATCCAGCATCATTTGAAATGCCACTCATATTAGTACTAAATATCTACGTGAATTTTAACCTATTTCTGTTCTAGGATCTGATTTTCATGTACCTAATGCAGTTTTAAATTTTTATTTTTTATTGTCTTATTTTGAAGTTTTAAATTGCTGTACTTGGCTATTTATATTTTCATAACTGCTAAGGGGAAGTTAAACTTCTCTCATTACTCTTTCAGAATTTTCCTGGATTTTTTTTTTTTTTTTTTTTTTTTTTGCATTTTTTCCAATATGAACTTTAAAATTAGCTTGTCTGGTTCTTGAGGAGAAATTGGTACTCTATTGAGATCAAGTTAAAGAAATAGATTAATAAGGACAGACTTAATCATACAGAGGCTTCTATCCAAAAACATAGCTGTATGTATTTCTATTTGTTTAAATGGTCTTTGTGTGTCCCGGTGAGTTTTCAAATATTTACCATTTAGGTCTCGCATATTTTTAAAGGTTTGTCTCTTGGATGTTATAAATGGGATTTTTCTTCTGTTATATTTTGTAACTAGTTGTGTATAGAAAAGATATTGAATTCAGCTATCTTGTTGAATTCTCATGGAGAATATCTTATTTGACTGACATACCTGGAAAAATATTGTTTGGCTACTTAGTTTTTATACTTATTATTGTTTAAATGCTCTGAAATATCCAGAATGTTAAACATGGTGAGAGCAAACTTGCTCATCTAATCCTAAACAAATATATCTATTGTTTGATTTAGCATAATGCTGGATTTTTATTAATCAGGAATCCATCTATTCCTTTTTTAAGAATTTATATCAAAAATTATACAGGCACCGTGGTGTGCACCTATAGTCCCAGCTATGCGGCAGGCTGAGGCGATGCACTGTTACCACACCTGTGAATAGCCCCTGTAGTTCAGCCTGGGCAATAGAGTGGGACCCTGTCTCTTAAAAAAAAAAAAAAAAAAAAAGAACTATACATTTTTATGTTGTTGTTTCATCAAATAGAACTTATTTTCACTTTTCCCCTTCCTTTGTTTTATACGTCCTTTTATGTTTTTTATTGTACATATTTAATATAGTCAACATTTTGATAATATATACAGTGATTACTACCGTCAAGCAAATTAACATACTCATCATAACATACCTGTGTGTGTGTGTGTGTGTGTGTGTGTGTGTGTGTGAGAGAGAGAGAGATAAGTACCTAAAATCAACTCTCTTGGGAAATTACCAGTATATGATACAATTGTATTAACTATAAGCCCTCATGTTGTCTGTTAGATCTCAGCTTTGTCCATCCTACATAACTGCAACTTTGATTTACCTCTCCCCATTTCCCCCATCCCTGGTAACCACTATTTTACTGTTGTTGATGATGATGATGATGTTTGTTTTTAAGATTCAACATACAAGTGGGATCATTCAGTATTTTTCTTCCTGTGTCTGGCTTATTTCACTTGATATCCTCCTCGAGTTTCATCCCTGTTGTTGCAAATGGCAGGACTTCCCTTTTTGGTGCTGAAGTTCCATGGTATGTATGTATATTATAGCACAATTCTCTTATCCATTCATCTATTGATGGACACCTTGGTTGTTTTCATATGTTCGCTACTGTGAATACTGCTGCAATGCACATGGGAACACAGATATCTTTACAAGGTAGTGATTTCATTTCCTTTAGGTGTATGCCCAGAAGAGGGATTGCTGTATCATATGGTAGTTCTGTCTTTAAGAGCATGCATACTGTTTTCCACAGTGCAGCACCAATCTGCATTCTGATCAACAGTGTACAAGTGTACCGTTTTCTCCGCAACTTCACCACTTGCTGCTGCTTGTCTTTGATAAAAACCATCCTAACGTGAGGTATCTCAGTGTAGTTTTGATTTGCATTTTCCTGATGATTAGTGATGTTGAGTACCTATGTCCTTGCTGGCCATTTTTACATCTTTGAAGAAATGTCTACTTAGATGGTTTGCCCACTTTAAAATCAGGTTATTTATTGTAATGCTATTGAGTTGAGTTCCCTATATACCTTGGTTATTAACCCTTTATTAGATATATAGTTTGCAAGTATTTTCTCTTAGTCCATAAGATGCCTTTTCATTTTGTTGATTGTTTCCTTTGCTGTACAGAAGCTTTTGTTTTAGGGTAGTGCTGGTTTTTGAGACACAGTTTCACTCTTGTCTGCCTCAGGCTGGAGTGCAGTGGCACAATTTGGGTACACCACAACCTCTGCCTCCTGGGTTCAAGCGATTCTCCTACCTCAGCCTCCCGAGTAGCTGGGATTACAGGGACGTGCCACCACACTCAGCTAGTTTTTGTATTAGTAGAGACGAAGTTTCACCATGTTGCCCAGGCTAGTCTTGAACTCCCAACCTCAGGTGATCTGCCTGCCTTGGCCTCCCAAAGTGCTGGGATTACAGGTGTGAGCCCCCATGCCCAGCCTAAAAATAGGTTTTTAATCCATTTTGAGTTAATTTTTGTGTAAGTTGTAAGATAGTTCAACTTCATTCTTTTGCATGTAGATGTACACATTTTTTATATGTAAAATGTCATCTGCAAACAGGAACAATTTGACTTCTTTTCTAATTTAAATGCCCTTTTTTTTTTTTTTTTTTGAGACAATCTTGCTCTGTTGCCCAGGCTGGAGTGCAGTGGCATAATCTGGGCTCACTGCAACCTCTGCCTCCTGGGTTCAAGCAATTCTCTGCCTCAGCCTTCCAAGTAACTGGGATTACAGGCTTGCACCCACCACACCTGGCTAATTTTTGTATTTTTAGTAGAGTTGGGGTTTCACCATCTTGGCCAGGCTGGTCTCAAACTCCTGACCTCAAGTGATCCACCTGTTCGGGCTCCCAAAGTGCTAGGATTACAGGCGTGAGCCAGCAGCCTTACATTTTTCTTGTGCAATTGCTATAGTTAGGACTTCCAGTGTTTTGTTGAATGGACGTGGTAAGAGTGGGTATTCCTTCTATACTTAATTTGTTGATTTTTTAATCATGAATAGTGGTTCATTTTCAGATTCTTTTTCTGCATCTATTGAGATGATTATATGGTTTTTGTTGTTCTGTTAATGTGGTGTATCACATTTATTGATTTGCATATGTTGAACCATTGAACCATCCTTGAATCCCAGGGATACATCCAAATTTGCTTATTTGTTTTGGAGGCAGGGTCTCACTCTGTCACTCACCCTGGAGTGCAGTGGTGGTCATAGCTCAATGCAGTCTCAAACTCCTGGGCTCAAGCAGTCCTCCTGCCTCAGCTTTCCAGGTCGCAGGGATTATAGGCATGTAGCACCATACCTGGCTAATTTTTTTTAAAAAAGTTATTTTTTGCAGAGATGGGGTTTTGCTGTATTGCCCAGGCTAAGATAAATCTCAATCATGGTGAATGAGCCTTTTAATGTGCTGTTGAATTTTGTTTGCTAGTTCTGGTGAGGTTTTTGCAGCTACGTTAATCAAGGCTATTGGTCTAAATTTTCTTTTTTTTTTTTGGAGATGGAGTCTCACTCTCACTGTCTCAGCCCACTGCAACCTCCACCTCCCAGGTTCCAGCGATTCTCCTGCCTCAGCCTCCCAAGTAGCTGGTATGACAGGCATGTGCCACCACTCCCGGTTAGTTTTTGTATTTTTAGTAGAGATGGGGTTTCATCATGGGGTTGGCCAGGATGGTCTCGAATTCCTGAGCTCAGGTGATCCACCCATCTCGGCCTCCCAAAGTGTTGGGATTATAAGTGTGAGCCCCTGTGCCCAGCCTGATCCTTTGTATTTCTGTGGTATCAGTTGTAATCAGCCTCTTTTTCCATTTCTTTTTTTTTTTTTTTCTTTTCTGAGATAGGGTCTCACTTTGTCATCCAAGCTGGAGTGCATTGGTGGGATCTCAGCTCACTGCAGCTTTCCCTTCCCAAGTTCAAGTACTTGATTCTCCTGCCTCATGGAATTACAGGTGCCTGCCACCATACCTGGCTAATTTTTGTATTTTTCAGTAGAGATGAGGTTTTACCATGTTGGCCAGGCTGATCTTGATCTCCTGATCTCAGGTGATCCACCTGCCTTGGCCTTCCAAAGTGCTGGGATTATATTTTTCTATTTCTAATTATGTGAGAGTCTTCTCTCTTTTTTCTTAGTCGGCTAGAAGTTTGTAAATTTTTTCTTTTGAAGAAACCAACTGAGTTTTGTTGATCTTTTCATTTTTTTCAGCTCTGGTCTTTATTGTTTCCTTTTATTTATTTTTGAGACGGAGTCTCACTCTGGTCTTTATTATTTCCATGTATGTATGTATGTATGTATGTATGCATTTTTGAGATGGAGTCTTACTCTGTCGCCTAGGCTGGAGTGCAGTAGCATAATCTCAGCTCACTGCAACCTCTACTTCTTGTGTTCAAGCAATTCTCCTGCCTCAGCCTCCTGAGTAGCTGGGACTACAGGAGCATGTCACCATGCCTGGCTAATTTTTTTGCATTTTTAGTAGAGACGAGGTTTCGCCATGTTGGCCAGGCTGGTCTTGAACTCCTGACCTCAGGTTATGTGCCCGCCTCAACCTCCCAAAGTGCTAGGATTACAGGCTTGAGCCACCTCACCTGGCCTATTTCCTTTTAACTGGTCCTAGTTTTTTTTTTTTTCCTAGTTCCTCGCAGTGTCACATTGGATTGTTTATCTGAGG